>JAVSCE010011958.1:0-47880 GCA_032199065.1 Smutsia gigantea
AAGTAGGACTTGAACCCAGACTGATCTCATTCTGCTGAATGCTGTCAGAGATAATGCTGACTTGTGAGAGTTCACGTCCTTTGAGAACTGCAGTCACCTTCTTTACAGTTTTTGCACAAGGACCTCTGGGCTGGGATCATAGCTGGGTCTTGCTTATCCATGTGGTTGTAAATTTTATTTAGAGTTTACTGTTTTCTTACACCACAAGTATTTGACATTTACACCTGCTTGAAAGTCAACTCATTAACTTTGTTTCCTTTTGAGACAGGTTAAGTATTTTAGATGGCAAAGAAATGTAAAATTATGTTAAATAAATTTTGCAGTAAACTGCAAATAATTATCTACAATAAAGAATTTTAATATAGAGATCATTTAGCAAAGAAATTTAGCCATGTTTACAATATAAACATGCAAAATCCTAAAGCACATTGCCACAGAATACTGTGCCCACTGTGCTTCCTTTTATTGCTATGTTAAGAATCTATTCACACCGTTCACTCCAGGATGAAACTGGAGGGAAAGCTTTAAATTTGTGAAATCTGCGAGGGTTTCATTACATCTCTGTTACCTGTATCCAGGCCTATTCTTTAAAATCTGAGACTCCAAACATACAATAATGTTCTTAAAATTTCTTAAAATAGTTCAGTACAGTAGTTAATAAAATGACTGGCTAACTTCTCTTAGCCACGGTTTTCTGTTTGTTTGTTAACAGTCCCCATTATTATGATGAGTCATGATAAACTAGATGAGATAACTGTAATTTGCAAAATTTTGGAAAGTAATTTAAGTACTATTCCAGTAAAAATTTAAAAATGAATACAGATAAAGTTTTGTTCAAGTATGCAGGTAGCTTATCAAGAAACATACATTGTTAAAAGCTTGTAGATGGTGATTTTAGAATTTACAATATATTGTGTGTTCCGTATGTAAATATGAAATATTTTTACATTCATGAATTGTTTCAGTGTGTTATTGTATAATCACATATGCATTCATCTTAATGTTTTTATTGATTTTAACATTGTTTAGTCCTGAAACTCTGAAGAGCAAAGCATTATATAGATGGAAAGCGTTTCTATGCTGAAATTATTTATTAATGTTAGTTAATCTTAGATTCTCAAGCATAGCACTAATAAGAGTTTTTATACTCATCTGTTAGCTGAAACATGGGAAGTAAGGATGCAGAAGACTAAGTGATTAATAATCATCAAACTCTGTACCCCTGGCAAACTTCTCAAGCATCTGTAGAGCTCTTTTTTTAAACTAAAAATGCATTTGTTCTTTAATTGGTTAAGAGCACAAAATGTAAGAGGCAGAAGGTCTTTTTTAAACAAATTTAAAAACTGGGTTTTTTCCCCAGTTCACCCCAAATCAAATAGATATACACACACTCACAAAAATGGTTCACAAAGGGAAGCTGTCATACACAAGTAGTTGTATCTTGAATTGAAGGAAACAGCTGTTGAAACAAGAATTGACCCAGTAAAGTCAGCAACAAGTTAACAGTTTTAGAAACAGCCTTCAGAAGCTGCCTAGCACAATCCTGCCTTGTGTACCCTACCAAAGTACTGCTAGCTATGAAGTAGTAAGTCTGTACAGCTTTTAGCAAAAAACGCTTTTCCAGGAAAGCAAATCAAACAATATAGTCAGTGGATCAGTGAGGCTACAGCTGGTGTCAGAGCCACAGCTTTTCATGTCCGTGCCAAAAAATCCCATTTTTGCAGAATGGACTAAAATTTCAGGACAAAATAGCAGTATCTTAAACATTTCTTACTTTATCCATTTTTAAGTTCTCTGTTTCTTTCCCCCTCACCCTGCATTTCAGTACAGTCCAGCAGAAAGATGGCTGCTTTTAGGATTGGCTATTTTATTTTTCTTTCTGTGGTTGGACTGTCATGGAGCCTAGATAGTTCAGGCTCTTATACATCTGTAATCAGTGTCCTGCTGTCACCAAAATAGGGTTGGTAAACTTGGGGCTTCCTATTGCTGCCTTGTTTTCCCACCAATGACAGTCAGCTTCAGGGTGAATTTTTCATTGAACCATGGTGGACGGGACACTTGCCAGCTATCAGTATCCATCCCTGTTTGATCTTTCCTTTGGGCCACAAGAACGATGCTCTTCTCCTGAGCATAAATAAAGGATATGATAAGACACACAAAGTCAAAGCCACCATGGCAAAGAAACAAAGAGATGATACAGATGGTGAGGCAACCATCAGTTAGACCAAAATTATCCACAGACTGTCTTAAAAAGTAATGAAATTTTGCTCAAAAGGAGATACATAGCCTTACACACTCAATTTAGGAAACAATAAATAAAAATTAGCATCTAACTCAAGAAACTAGAAAAAAATAAATCCAGACAAAGCCAGAGAAGAGAGAGAATAAAGAGGAATAACAAACTTAAAAACTGAAAAATAGTAAAACCGTTAAATTCAAGAGCTAGTTCTTTGCTGGAATAAGAATAGAAGTTAGATAAACTGACTTCTCTGCTCAAGAAAAAAGGGAGTATAACTACACAAGATTAGAAGTATTTTTTAAAACAGTAAGTGGTTTATAAGACTATGTAAATAAACCAGGATTTTTTTCTTTAAAGAAAATCCAGTTATCAAAATTGTTTCCAGAAGAGAGAACCAAACAGACCAGTAGCAATGGAAGAAATTGAGAAAGTTACCAAAAAGCTGCCATCCCCCAAAACACGAGGCCCAGATGCTACTACAGATGAATTCTTGAATTCTTTTAACTTTCAAGGAAAAGGTAATTTTGATAACATTTAAACTGTTCACCAGCAGAAGGAAGGTGAAATGATACTTTCTTCTTACAAAGCCAGTGGAACATTGGCACCTGAACTTGACGTGAAGATAGTACTAAAATTGAAAACTTGGTGTTACATAAATAGTGTTGGGATGTTTTAAAATAAAATATTAGCAGTTAGTACTTAGCAATACATTAAAGAATATTTCACTATGGCCAGGTTAAGATTCATCCCTGTATTATAAGGGACAATACCTTTCCTGGTAATTATGTATGGTGATGTATACATCAAATAAATATATCAGAAGACAACAGTATAATAGTTCACCCTTTCTGAGCACCTCTTGTGCTCTAGCATACTCCACTGTGGGCTTTACATGTATTAATTAATTGAGCCTGCCTATAAGGTAGGTTACATCCTTGTTTGATAAGTAAACTAAGCCACAGAAACATTGAGTAACTTTCCAAAGGTGGCACAGTAGATATATCGTAGAGTCAGGGTTTGAACACAGGCATTACCTGTAACTCTTAATATTATACCGATTCAGTCTCCAATATCCATATGATCATCTCAGTAGCTTCCTAAAAGCAGTTGAACTGAAGTTCAAGATAGATTCCTGATTTAGTGGTGGTGGAAAGGGGTGGAGGTGTAGAATCTGAGTAAACAGGAATAAATGTGTATTCCTTTTCTGTGTTTGGAAAACCTAAGAGGCCCTAGTAGTGGAAAAATGGAATCTATTTTTAATGAGAAATATAATTTCCTAGTAAGTAGGGGGCAGGGGCTTAAATTATAATTGCAGATATGCTCATGTTTAGAGTGAATACAGAATGAAATTTTGGGTTTTTTAATGTAACTTGTGTGAACTTACGTGATTCACTGGAAAGACATGCTTTGCTTCATGTTTGCAGCACAATCCTACAGAATGGCAAGGGTAGTAAACGGGGAAGGTTACTTGAGTGGGAACAAATATATGTTTTTTGATAAATCAAGTGCTTTATAAGACTATGTAAATAAACCAGAAATTTTTAAAAAGGAAATCCAGTTAATTAACAAAATTACCTCCAGAAGAGAGAACCTAACAGACTAGTAACAGTGGAAGAAATTGAGAAAGTTACCAAAAAGCTGCCATCCCCCAAAACACGAGGCCCAAAATTTTATGTGGGCCAGTTGATCAATGAATGTTTCTATGTCATGATGATTTGTTTCTCTGTATAATCGTGAAACTGCTAGGACTTGGATTATGAACACTCAGATGACAGAACTTCCTGTTTCTCCAACCAAAATCCACCTTTATGCTTAACAGTAAGGGCTAGCATAGTTCCCACAAATGTCAGGAAAAATAGAATGTTCACTGTTACCATAATATAACTTTGTTAGGAAGTATTTGCTAATCCATAAAATGGAAGAAAGTGCACCAAAAAGAAATGGAGAAGTACCAGGAGGATTCAGTATGTTTGGCTTGTCCTAACCTTTATGCATGGGAATTGGTAGCTTTTTCATATGCAGACAAAAAGCAGTTAGATACTTAATTGGAAGGAAATAGCCCATTCATAACTGACTGAAAAGATAAAATACCTAGACGTAAGAAATACTCAATATCTATATGAAAAAAATTTTAAATGCTACTCAAGTTTGTGAAAAGATACAAGTAAATAGACATCATGTCCTTGTAAAGTAAGGTTCAGTTTTGAAAAAGTGACCGTTTAAGTTTTACAAAGTCAATTCCACTATAACATACCAACAAGATTTGGGGGAGGAATATGACAAAAATATACTAAAGTTTACCTGGAAAAGCGTGTCATTCAGGAAAACTGGTAATTCTGATAAGAGTGGGGGGGGAACCCTACTAGATAATGAAATCTATTCTGATGTACAGTAGGTTAAAGCAGGTGGGTATAGAGAAGAAATACAGTACTAAGCTAGTGGTGAACAGAATGGAGTGCAGAAATAAATGCAAATTCCCATGGGTGTTTAGATTGTGCTAACCAGTGATGAAAAGGAAATTCTTTATCCAGTTTTGTAGGCAACCTCTTATCTTTGCCTCATTCCTTATACTGAAATTCTAGAGAGGTTGGCAGTATGGATGATAAATGAAACCGCAGGAGTTATCGAAGGAAGCATGGATTACTTGTTTATAATTTTAAAGCAATGAAGACCTTCTAAGGAGGTCACAAAACCTAGAAGCCAAGCTCGATAGATTTAATATCCAAATAAAGCACTTCCATTTTCCCAAAAATGATAAAAAGTGGGGAAAATATTTGCCACAATTTGATCAATATAGCTAGGATTATTTCCTTCATATATGAAGAAATTTTACAAACAAACTTAAAAAATGGATAACATGAAAATTTATAGTGAAAGATTTTCTAATGGTCAGTAAATATGAAAAATGCTGAGTTCCATTAAACATTTTTAAATGACAAAATGAGGGTTTTTTCCCCCCACTAATCAGATTGGCAGAAATTACAGTTTAATACTTGGTGCTGGAAATGGTAAGGAACTGGCACTGGCATATACTTTGTGGAAATGTAAATCACTGTAAGCTTTCTGTGGGCAGTTTGGAGAAGCCTTCAAATTAAAGTGTTTTTATTTTGGAGCCAGAAATCTCATTCTAGAGATTTACCCTGCAGTTACATACACTTGCAAGAGTTCACACACGCTGAGTAAGGGTACACGGTTCCCCTTTTACATCATTCAAGAAAAGCAAAAAATGCAAAAACCGAAACAAAGCAGTGACCATAACCAGAAGATAGAATAAATAACATATACTACATCCATTGACTAGACTCCATAGAACAATATGCAGCTCTTCAAAACAGCAGGGTACCTCTGTGCTGTTCCCAGAAGATTGTGAATACATTGTCACGTTTCTTGTTCTCTTCACTTAGCAGTGCACTCTTCCCGTGTAGTTTTTAAATGATGGGTAGGTGGGCGAGGGCAGAGTGAGGGTGACTAGAGTCGAGCTGTCATACTAGTCAGGCGAGATAAAGAGGCCCTGGGCCCAGACCGGGAGCCGGGAGGAGAGGATGTCTATATATTTAACTGATTTACAACTTTACTTTTCTCTTAGAAAAGTGTTCTCTTAAAAATAAAAAAATCTTTTTTAAATGTGTATTTTTAATGTGTAAATTATTTCCTAAAATGTTGCGTACATTTTTTTGTAAATTTCTATTTAAATGATTTGTTTTATTGGCTCTGCTGGCAGCCCAGCTCCAAAGAATGTGGCCTGTCTTGGTCAAGCATATAGGTGACTCAAAGCCTAACTGCTTTAAAACCTGCCATCATTAGAAGTAATTTCTCTCTCTGAGCCGGGCCTTACTTCGGTTATTTAAATTGCAGTGGAACATATTTTCAGAACACCAGGGGACAGTTTTTTACTGTCCCTTTATTCTCCGTGCATGGAAGTGCTAAGCAAATAGAAGTCCCACTGCTTCCAGCCCTCTGCCAAAAGTGGTTTCTTCAGGCAGCAGTGCTCTGGCCCCCAGAGAGGGTGCGGTCATGAAAGGCCTGGCCTCTGGCACTGTCAAATTCTGTAGCTGTAACCAGGTGACTTGGTGGGAAGAAGGGTTCCTTTTCTTCTTACTCTCTGTCTTACAGGAAGAGGGCACACACATGTTGGTGTGACGACTGCAGGAAAATAGTTCTCACTTGCTTCACATATGAAAGGAAAAAAATAGTACGTGACAGTGTCAGAGAGTCTTGGAATCTTCCTGAGGGTCTCTCATAATACGGGGCTGAGCCTGCTTCTCCATCCTCGTCTGCCGCCCATCGTGCCCCACCCACATGCTCCAGTAGGACATACTTGCGTGAATCCTCAGTAATGTGATACTTTGCAACAACGTGGATGGACCTAGAGGGTGTTACAGCAAGTGAAAAAAGCCAGGTGGAGAAAAACAAATACCATATGATTTCACTTATTTGTGGAATGTAAAAACAAAGCAAAACAGAAGGAACAAAACAGCAGTAGCTCAGACACTGAGAAGTGACTAGTTACCACGGGGGAAGGATTGGGGAGGATGGGGGCGGGGGTTAAAAAGGCACAAAATCTCAATTGTAAGTTGAACACGGGATGGAGAATATAGCCAGTGGTTTTGTAACATCTTCCTGTGTTAACAGATAGTGACCGCACTAGTGGGGGTGAGGATTCAATGACAGCGGGTGAGTGTCGCACCACTGTGTCGTGTACACTGTCCTACTGTAGGTCGGCCACACCTCGGTCAAAGAGAAGTAAGAACTCGAGCAGTGCTGCTGCTCCTGTGACTCGGGGCCTGCACCCAAGTCTGTGCCGCCTTAGCTGGTGCGCTCACCCCATGCACGTGCAGCTCTGCCCAGAGGTCATGTCCTGTCCTGTCACTCCCTCCAGCCCGCTAGTTAATGACCTCTTCCTCTGTGGGGCCTTCATACCTTGTTCATATTTCTGTGATTGCACTTATCACAATGTAGTCTAATGTTTGTATGTCTTATCTCCCCTGAGGCCAGGATCCTCATTTATTTCCAGTCCCTGACACTTAGGGGAGTGCCTGGAACTGTAAGGAGTTGAATAAGTTAGTTGAATTTAATTCTCCAAGTATATTAAGAGGCTAGTGTAAAAGCAGGCAAAGAAGAAATTCCCAGAAAGCCAATGAAAGTCGTCTTAACATGTTATCCTATAAGTCTGAATGAGGCAAATATAAAAAATACTTTTACTAAAAAGAATTTAAGGAGGAAGGAAGTAATGGGAAGGTTGGTGTTTGTTGAGTAGCCCCCGACTGCAGCGTTTCCACCTGACATAGCATACCCCGCCGCCAGCTCGCGCTCCAGTTGCACGGGGCGGAGGGCATGCTTGGGCCGCGGTCGCAGGAGCAGTCACAGCCTCACGCAGGTACAGCGCTGCGCCTCTGGTCACTTCAGGACCTCGTCTCATTGGTCTGTCACTTGGCCTTTTGTTGTCCTGATTAGACCATTATTGTCACTGTCTCTAACTTTTGAAAACAGAGTTGAATAGATTGAGACAAATTTAACTTGGGAAATACAACATTATTATGAAATTTAAAAATATAAACTACTCATTTTAGCTTTTTTATATGCATAGTGATAAAAATAGGCTTATACCATCCCAATAAAAAGTATTCTTATTTTCTGTTTTCATTTTATTGATCAGGAAAAGACTCACTGCTATCTAAAATTTCGTTAGCACCATTAAAATTCAAAATTAAAATGCTGAACCTTAATTACTCATTTATTTTTGTATCTATGACATCCCATCAGATGTTACATATTCACCAATGCAGTGTGTCCCATACTGTTGAGCGTTTACTTTTTATTCAGTATTTCTGTTAAGAGCATCGTTGTGAATATCCTGTAGTTGAATCTTTGAGTACATATTGTGCTGATAATTATTTCCCTAGGCTCTGTTCTTGGAAGGACAATGATGGCTGTGCTTGTGTGTGTTCTGTGCTGTCAGTGTCGCCTCCCTGGCTCCTGCAGGTGCAGCTGCTCAAGCTCTGATGCTCTCTGAGTCTCCTTTGTGCCCCAGCTCTGCACTGCACCTTCTCAGTGCTTACATTTCTCTTAATGTCTGTGCTCCTGAATGCTTGTAGTAAAGCATGTGTGTGGTACGCAGAGGAAAAATGTGAGAAACCTGGGTTTCCTTTTGTTTTGTTTTTGGTCATAGATAAAAGATCTAGATGGTTTGTCTGACCTATTTTGTTTTTTTAATTTACTTACCATTCAGGCCCTTACATGTAATCTTTTTTAGTGTGGTAAAAATCACATATCATAAAATATACCATTTTAACCAATTTTAAGTGTACAGGTCAGTAATGTTAAGTGTATTTACATTGTTATAAATAGATCTCCAGAACTTCTTCATCTTACCAAACTGAAACTATACCCATTAAACAATAACTCCTTGTTCCCCTCTCTTCCAGCCTCTGGCAACCACATTCTACTTTCTGTCTCTATGAATTTCCCTACTTTAGGTGCTTCATAATTGTCTGGACTGGCTTATTTCATTTAGCATACAGTCCTCAAGGTTCATCTATGTTGTAGCATGTGACAGGATTCCCTTCCTTTTAAAGGCCACATAATATTCCCTTGCATGTATATACCACATGCTGTTTATCCATTCATTCAGCAGTGGATATTTGGGTTGCTTCTGCCCCTTGGCTGCTGTGCGTAATGCTGCTGTGAACATGGATGCACAGATACCTCTTGGAGGCTCTGCTTTCAGTTCAGATACCCAGAAGTGGCATTCCAGATCATATGTAATTCTACTTTTAATTTTTTGAAAAACTTCCTTGCTATTTTCCCATAATTGGCTGCACCATTTTACATTCCCACCGACAGTGCACAAGGATTCCAACTTCTCCACGTTGCTAGCCACATTTGTTGTTTTCTGATTTTTCTTTGTATTTCTTTTTTACTAGTAGTCTTCCTAACAGGTCTGAGGTGATACCTCACTGTGGTTTTGATTTGCATTTCTCTGATAAGGGATGTTGAGCATCTTTTCATATGCTTGTTGGCCATTTGTATATCTTTAGAGAAATGTTTATTCAGGTTATTTGCTCATTTTTTAAATTGGGTCATTTAACTTTTCGCTGTTGAGTTAAATGTGGTCTCATGCTGTTAAGGAATTAAGGTCAAATTTAAAATATTTAGCCCGATAGATCTAAAATACAATAACATTACCATTAATCCCCAAGTAAAGGTTATTTCTAGGATGTAGGAATTGTTTGGGATGATCCAGCTATGTGGATCTTTTTGGGCGTGGGGGTGCGGGGTGGAGGGGATCAGGCTTTGATGACTGGCAGGGAATGATCTTGCCTGTCTGAAGACAGCAGATGCATTCTGGGGATAGGACTTGGCCTTAGTTCCACTCAGTGGACTAAGCCCATATTTAGGCTTTAAATCTTTTTTAGCATGGTTTGGTGTAGCCACTTTCTGTCCCAGGGCAGCCTCCCAAAGTCATTGCCATCTGTGGTATGATGGCAGGAACATGAGCTCTGGAGTCAGTCAGACTCTCAAGATACCAGCTTCACCAGTAACTAACTTTGGGCCAAGGACAGTATTGCTTTTTTCATTTGTTAAACTGGGGAAATAGTGTTCACTTTATGGAGTTGTTTGGAGAATTAAATATGTTAAAACATAGTGTATAGTATATACCTGCAGGCCTTCCTAGACCCTTTTATCCCAGCTTCCACCTCCCAAAGGGCATGCTTGGTGTCTCTGACACAGGTTCCTGCAGCACATATCTCTGCAAGTATTACACTGTGATGGAGTTGTTCACCTTGGCAGAGTCTATTAGATTGGTAGTCCCTTGTCTTTGAATCTCTAGCACTTAGCAGGGAGTCTAGTTCAGGGTATATACTAAGAAACTGAGCGGGTAAATGCATGTCTTGCATTTTATTTCTCACAGGAGGACTTTGACTCTATTTTGGAAGAGTAAGGGTGTGTGCCAGCATGCAGGGTGGTTAGTGTGTGTGGATGAGTTCAGTGCTTCTCAGGTTTTTTGGTCTCTGAACTCCTTTACACTTAAAAATTATTGTGGACCCCAAAGAGTCTTTATTTACATGGACTAATATTCATGATCTTAGAAATTAAAACAATTTAAAGTTACTCATTCACATAAAAATGATAAACCTATTACATGTTAACATAACACCTTTTCATGAAAAAATTATTTTCCAAAAAATTAATGAGAAGAGTGTGTGTTTTACAGTTTTGCAAGTCACTTAACGTCTGGCTTGAAAGATAGGTGAGTTTCATATCTGCATCTTCTGACTGTTGTGAGAAGTTGTTTTGGTTGAATTATATGCAGAAAACCCACTCTCACATAGATATGTAGTTGGAAAAGAAGGGACCTCTAGGGGTTCTCTGAACTTTAAGAACTACTGATGTAGTCTAAAAGGGAAAATATAAGAATGTGCAGAAGTTGGAGAAAGGATAAGGGAAAGATTCCATGTATTTAGCACTATATATAAAGGTTTAACCTGTTATCTTACCATTTGTAGGTTAAAAAAAATCCTTCATGAAGAAGAAAGATCTTAAGCAACATGATGGATTCAGAAGCTCATGAAAAGAGGCCGCCAATCCTAACATCTTCAAAACAAGATATATCACCTCACATTGCGGATGTCGGTGAAATGAAGCATTACTTGTGTGGCTGCTGTGCAGCTTTCAACAATGTGGCCATCACCTTTCCCATTCAGAAGGTCCTCTTCCGGCAACAGCTGTATGGAATCAAAGCCAGGGACGCAGTACTTCAGCTCAGGAGGGATGGGCTTCGAAACTTGTATCGCGGAATCCTTCCCCCATTAATGCAGAAGACGACTACCCTGGCACTTATGTTTGGTCTGTATGAGGATTTATCTCGCCTTCTCCGTAAGCATATCAGCAGCCCAGAGTTTGCAACCCGTAGCATGGCCGCAGCCCTTGCAGGGACTACAGAAGCCATTTTCACTCCACTGGAACGAGTCCAGACATTGCTTCAGGACCACAGGCATCATGACAAATTTACAAACACTTACCAAGCTTTTAAGGCACTGAAATGCCATGGAATTAGAGAGTATTATCGAGGCTTGGTACCCATTCTTTTCCGTAACGGGTTCAGCAATGTCCTTTTTTTTGGCTTTCGGGGTCCCATTAAGGAACATCTGCCTACGGCAACAACTCACAGTGCTCATCTGGTCAATGATTTTATCTGTGGAGGCCTATTGGGTGCCATGTTGGGAATCTTGTTTTTTCCAGTTAATGTTGTAAAAACTCGCATGCAGTCTCAGATTGGTGGGGAATTTCAGTCTTTTCCTGTGGTTTTCCAAAAAATCTGGCTAGAACGGGACAGGAGGCTGACAAATCTTTTCAGAGGTGCCCATCTGAATTACCATCGGTCCCTCATCTCTTGGGGCATAATCAATGCTACTTACGAGTTCTTGTTAAAGATTATCTGAAAGAAATTACCAGTTACGTGCCATTTATCAACCAAGTAGACCTTTTAAGAAGAATGCAATTTGGCCTCATTACTAATTGGCCAAATACTAGGCAGCATCGTAAGTCCAGGGCACAATGAATGTGGGCAAAGCTGTTTTCCTTAAGCACCGCCAAATTCAGATGGAAGGTTTCACTAGGGAAATTTAAGGTTCTTTTTTTTTAAGGCGGGGGTTTTTGTTATTATTTTTTTTGGATCATTATCTGAGAACTTTAGGCTGAAGGCCTGGTTAATAATAGCTGCCTCTCTGATGGCTTTTGACAAGGAAACTAATAGCCAAGATATGATTATTTTCCCCAGAAGTCTTTGAAACCTTCTGTATTGAAACATAAGTGGCCATGATCAGCTAAAGAAAAGGCTCTTAAAAGGCCCTGTGGAGTCTCAGGCTTATTTCTGTTACTCTGTTTCTTGCCTTTTTGCTCTTAGGAGTTGCAAAAAGTAGTCTTTGTTAAACTTAAGCATGTACCTGGCAAGACAAAAGAGCAGAACAGAGAAGAAAAATAGCTTATTAGACATAGGCATGAAAACATGGGAAATTGCTTGTATTAGTTTTGGAACTGAGCACCTGTTGGGATGGTCATTAGCTAGACTATTTCTGTCAGACATTTCGGACTTGAGCAGCTAATGAAAGCGCCCACTTTTCTGTCTAGGTTTGAAAGTTATCTGTGTAGTTTTGAATGTGACTTTAAACCCTTCTAAAATACACTTAGGTTAGTGTGACTTATTTCATTGCCAAAAGATGTAGAGAGTAGTTTTACAGGCATTTCTTCCTGTTAGGAAGTTTCATATTTGCATGTAGATCAAACTCTAGCTCAATCTCTTTGAATCATTGTTGCCGTCTTAGTGAAAAGCTGAGGGCTCCTCTTCTTTGAGTAGTGCTTTGTCGTAGTCATATATCCTGTTGCCTTGAAACTCCTTTTAAAACCTAAACACTTCCATAAAAATTCTGTTTGAAAGTCTATTAATAGGAGCCCAGATTTTTTTTTTCCTGGCTTTTAAATGATACAAGAGACCAGGGGGAAAACACCTCAGAATAGCTTTCACCCACAGTACTAGCTATCTTTATTTTATTCTTGAAAATAGACTTCTGTTAGGATTTTTACATTTTGGGAACCCAATTTTGTCATTAAAATAATGAGAGAGTTTGAGAGGATAAGACCTAAATAAAGATACTTGAAGGGTTAATTTTAAATTCCACAAGTTGCTAACAGTTGGGTAGCATACTCATCCTTTATCTAATAGACAAAAACTTGTCAGAGGAATCCGATTTTAAAATATTTTTTCAGGTAAATAAGGCAGAATGACTCATACACCAGTTGAATAACTAATAAAACATTAAAGACGTAGAAAAGTACTTTATCAATCTTTTAAAAATCCACACCCATAAATATGTAGTACAGATTGCCTGCCAGCATCTGGTGTGGCAGAGGAGTTAGGTTTCTCACTATCGGTTTGTCATCATTCTGGGTAGTTGCATATGAGTATGATCACATACTGGCCAAAATAAAATCAGGGTCTTGGTAGTTTACTCAGTTTATGGGCAGATAATCCAAAAAAGATGTTTACCTCTAAATGCAGTAGGACTGGTCAGGTAGAATGAACCCTTTTCCAACTGTGGAGGGTAAGAAAGCATGTGCCGGGCAGCAATAAAGCTCAGTAGCTCTTCAACAGCTCTGTTTGACGATGTGCTGAAAATGGCAGTTTTAGAAACCCAGGTGCAGATGTAAAGATTTCAGAAAATAAGCATTTGACACCATGTAAATGTGAGCAGCATCCTTTGACTTACTGAATAGTTGGAATCTGAAGCAGGTTGAATTTCAGAAATGCAGGATGAAAGCTCTGGTGCCTCGTGCCCTCATTCATGTATGTGTCCCCCTGCATGCTCATGGCCCTGTCTGGGTGCTCAGCGCACGGCAGGTGAGAGCCTGGGCTCCTGCTTTGGGGGTTGGCGCCCCAGGACTTCTTTGATCTGTACACTCCATGCAGGTGATAGAAACCTAAGTTCTAAAGCACTTCCATGACGTACGACTAAGAATTTTGAGGAGGATGCTTTGGCTTCTGCTGTCTCAAATGTGGCATTTAAAAACAATAAATATTTTTAATGGTTTTAACTTACATTTTTGGATTTCTTTGTCACTTTTTACAGCTTTTGAAGGCCAAACTGCAAATCCATTACCATGCATGGTTTTGTGTTGTCCTATAGACTTCTTAATTGACAAAAAATTCAACAGAACTTGTAACCAACAGCTTTATCTGAACTTTAAGTCAATATGTGTTATTAATAAGAGATTCTAACTATTGTTTTTACTTTCAGTGTGAGCTAGTATGGTAATAATTTTGAAAAGGTAAATGTGATTGAAGAACTATTTGAAAGGCTTTAAAAGTGGCCTTTCTGTTACATATGTGGCGCACAGGGCACTTCTAGTCTTGCCTCTATGTCATGTCCAATGCCACAGAAGTATGTTATGTATTCTATATTTAGCACACACAGAGTGGTATGAGCCCTCAGGACTGCCCACAGAGTAAACGCAACCTCTATATGGTGGCAGATTTGCATATTTTTGTTTCATTTGTTATTGGAGACAAAGTTATATTTTTGTCTCGGTCAATATTCATCTTACCTAATGGTTATATAACCACTTGCTATATATTGTGAACTGTGCAATAAAACAGAATTGTGTATATATAATCATCTTTGGAGGCCTGAAACTCCCTAGCTGAATTGCAGAGGTAATACTCAGTTACAAGGCTGTGCAAACAGGTAAGGGAGGGGGAGACAGGATGCATAAGTGGGGTCCAGAGGGCTTCACGGTAAGTCAGTCGTGCTGACCGACGCTGTTCAGAGTGGATGCAGTACTGCAGTGTGAGGAGTAGGCAGTCAAAGTGAAGGTGAGACGGGAGGTCACATTTGAGGAAAGGGTAAACAGACTGGATTTCTTTTAAATGAAAATAATTGTTTTCTTATGTGCATATAAATGCATATCAAAGACTTGAACAGGCATTCTCCTTAAATTCAAGGATTTTTAGTTGTCAGTGCTATCTTTAAAGTTAAGTGTTTGCTTGCCTAAATGGCTCCCAAATTGTGAGGGAGTCCCTACATGTTTCCTTTTCAAAGTTTCATTATTAAAAGTGGTTTAGCACACAAAACTGTTTTTATTTTGAGTTTTGTGACTGAGTTTAAATGAAATCTGTTAAATGTTTCAGAGTTAACTTGCTTCTTTTGGTAATTCTGTTTGGAATAAAGTGTTTTTTTTTTAAGTCTATTTGGTCTTCTCTTGTGGTTGGGTTAGGGTTCCTAGTGCTTTCCTTTTTTGTGGTGGATTAATCTGTTTGTCTTTTTGTTGATAAAACATTCAGTGCACTACTTTGACTCTTAGCAATTTCACCGGTAACTTTGCAGGTAGAACAATCCTTCATTTATGTGTCGTCTTTGGTCAAGAGGAGGTCCAGATAAGTTTCTCAAATAAACTTCCTTGCTGAGTATAAACTGTCTTGGTAGATTCAGCTTATCCATATTTCTGTTGTAATAGTGCATCTTCAGGTCTTACCTCCAAACTCAATGGTCTGGATGTTTATGCTTTGTGGGTTTTTTATATCTGTGTTTGACTTCATAGCTGCTCCTTCCTGTTAGGGTGATTGTGGAAGTGTAGTAGCTGCATTGCTGGCTTACATGTTCATTGTAAGGGCTTCCCTGTCTCTAGGGTAGTTGAGGTTGCTTGATAAACACTGCATAAGGGAGTCCTTGCCGTAATGCTTCTAAAACTCCTGTTGAGGGTAGAAATACATTTTCACAGTGAATATTCTAAAATTTAGAATTGATAAAAGGGAGTTTTACATGTCATCTGATGAAGTGTCATTTAAACTGTCTGCAGCAGCTCTTATGGACTGCAGAACGAGGGGAGTACTAGAGAGAATTTCTCAGGGTGTTAGTGAAGGGCCCAGGCGCTCTGCACAGCTCCAGAACACTCCGGTCCCCTAGAGGCTGGCTGCCAGCCTAATCCAGAAAGCATCTGAAGTTTCCAATAGGGAATTTTTTATCCAGATGAGTATATCTGATTTTGAAGTAGAAATAAAGGATAAAATAGGGTTTATCTAAATTACCAACTCCCTTCAATCCATTCTGCATATTGCTGTGACAGTAATTTTTTTTAGGTGAAACGATCTCTGCCCTGCCATCCTTAGCTTCACCTCCAGCCAACACTGTCCTCCAGCCCCAGGGACTCCTGTACCCTTGTAGCCTTTACCCAACCCAAGGCCCTCTGCCCTGAATACAGTCTTTCCCTGAGTCACTCAGTAACTTCTGCGTCTAATCTTAATCCCAATGTCACTTCCTCAGGGAAGCCAGTTCACACTTTGAGGACTAAGTCATTTCCCTCTTACATGTTCTTATGCCACTTATGTCAGTTTTTCATAGCACTTGTTTTAATCCTGTCGTGATTATTTGATGTCTCTTGCCCTTTTTGAATGCCAGCTCCATAAGGCAGGGACTCTCCCCTAGTTTCCACTGTTTCAGGTGCCTGGCACAGTGCCTGATAAATAACTAATAAATATTTCTTTAAGAATCAATCCAGCAGTGACTGCAGTGGGGTGTGGGGGGACTTGATAATATGGGTGAATGTAGTAACCACAATGTTGTTCATGTGAAACCTTCATAAGATTGTATATCAATACCATAATAAAAAAAAATCCAGCATGAAGGGACATGTGGGTATCAGGATCACAGCATTCTGGAATATGCAGTCTGACCTTTCTTCCTGGATGGGTCATGGAGACTGTTGAAGGAAAAAAATTTTACACTGTGTAGGCTTCTGTACTGAAGTACTCTACATGCATTCGTGCTGGGAAGTCCGAGATCAAGGTGCTGGCATATTTCCTGGTGAGAGGCCTCTTAAGCGTTTGGACTTCTCATTGTGTCCTCAAAAGGCAGAGAGAGAAACTCATGACCTCATCTCAGTCTGATCACATCCCAAACGCCCCCCCTCCAAATACTGTCACATTGAGGGCTAGAGCTTCAGCATATGAGTTTAGGGGATACAACCAGTCAGTCCATAACATATGAGCCAAATAATTGATGAGACTGTTCTTTATGCCCCTTTGCCTTTAACCCTGTCAGCTATCCTTTCTCTGAGAATGTCTAGCCAGTCTGAGACAAACATTGTGCCTGAGTCACAACGTGAATGTGTAGGTGCGCCATTTCTCTCATCCCTCCTGGCGCTGTTTGTGGATCGTGAACTCAGCCAAATGAATTTGTGAAAGGCAAGAAGAAAGTATTCTTTGAAATAGTGTGTCATAGACTGTGCTTTGTTACTGTAGGAGCGCCGTGAGGGCAGTGACTTGTCTTAACTGTTTAGGGCAAACTACTTCTGTAGTTGTTGTACCTTTCATCCTCAACAGAAATACAACAACCAGTTCAGCTACTTTTCAGGAACGAGTCATTATTCAGTTACTCGTGGATAAGGCAAATTACTTGCTCATATAGAGTATGGCAAAAAAAGGGGATGCACTTAGTTACACTGAGATGCTACTTTCTGTTTCAGGTACTAGGAACAAGAAACCTCTACCAAGGTCATATCTACAGTAATAGGTGGCTCCTGGTATACAGCTTTTTCCTTTGGGCAAAAAGCTTCAGAACTTCCCTTAGTGATGTCATGCTTTTCTGGGAAAAGAGTGATTGAACAAAAATATCCAGGTTTTCTTGGGCTCCCCTCTCCTCACTCCCCACTAAAAAAAACAAAAAAACAGCCATAGACTTTTGAGGAAGGCAGGTAGTAGGAGAAAGTGGGTATATGTGAGAACCAAATACCTTTCATTTGTGATTTGTGTGTAAAATATGAAGGTAGAGTTGTGAGGAGTTGAGGGCCTGAGCTTGGCGATGTCCTAGGTGTGATGCGCTTTGAGAAAGCTGAGGCACAGGTAAAGCTTCTGCGTTGCTGTTCGGGGCTCTTCAAAGGTTGTGATCCAGAACAGAAAAGCATGTTTTTGTGTTTGGGAGCAATACTAAATATATTTGAGTTTATATCAACTCAACCCAGAGAAAAACAGAATCCCCAATTTCAGTTTGTGCCTTTTATGGTTTATTTACCAAATAATGCTTTACATCCGCTCAGTACTGCAACATTGCCCTTTTAAGGATAAATCATTTTGAGTTCTAAGATTCTGGACTTGTGGGAAATACAGAGCATTGGGCGCTGGAGACAAGTTCCAAAGTAAAGATTTAAGCCGCCCCTGATTGCCGGCTCAGCTCTCCGGCAGGTGGTTGCTGTCCCGGCCCTGGCTCTCCATGTTTGTGCTGCATCCTTCAAAACAGTGTGAACTCCGTGATGGCAGGGACTGTCTTTCTGATCTTTGTATTCATGGACTGGGAGTTCTCAATGAATGAGAACAAATGAATCATAATCTGAGCCTAGATGTTGTCTTTATCACTATTATTCTCCCTGTTTCAGAGATACTTGGACATTTTTAGGAATTTGTAAAAAGTCATTGTGGGGAATATATGATGTATTATTCCATTTATGTGAAGTTCTAGAAGAGGCAAATCTATGGTGAGGGAAAAAAAAAAGCAGTGGTTGCCTCTGGGAGGAAGGGGAAAGAGCCCTGGGAAGGGGTGTGAGGGAAATTTCTGGAGTGAAGGTGGTAATCTACATCTTGATAGGCGCTTGGGTACACAGGTGTATACATTTGTCAGAATTTATCAGACAACATATTTATGCTCTCTGTGGTATGGAAATTTTACAAGGAAAAAAATACTGAACTTTAGTGATATGTACTATTGAGTTTTAGAAGGATGGGTCTGTACTCATCTGCAGTTTATCCAAAGTACATAAAAAAATTTAGATGGATTGATAGATGGGTAGAATATTAGATATATGATAAAACAAGCATAGTAGAATGTTCATGGTTGACTTGGTGAACGGGTGTTCATGTCCACTGAAACTTTTTTAACTTTGCCAGGTATTCAAACATTTTCATAATAAATTGTTGAGAAAAATCAGAGGGTTTATCACAATATTTGATGTCAGCAATAATATATTGAAATGCTCAGTTTAGTTCTTTTAGTTTGCTCTATGTTCTTAGAATGCCATTATGGCATAGGATACTACAGGAATGCTTGCTAGTGGGGAATACCAGCCTGTGGCCTGGTTAATTCCCTCGTCTTCCCCCACTGGTGGTGATGGCGTGGCAGCCACCTTCCTCTCCTCAGGCCCAGAATGACCCCCACAGATTGTGACAGGGCTGGTATGTAAAACAGCAGCTAATCAGCTTATTTTTTCTTAGGACTTTATACCTCTCAGAAGTGAGGGGTATACCTGCCCCTTGAAGGGACCATGGTAGGGATCATGATTTTCCTGCCAGTACACTGCAAATTTCAATGAATGCCAGGAAGTCCTTTTTAATTTCATACATTTATTAAGTACACAGACAAAAAACTAGGTAATAACTGTGCAAGTGTAAATACAATGTATTCAGATCTGATACTTTGTATTTAACTTCTAAAAAGTAATTCTTTCACAGTGAAATTTGGATCCTTAATTTTGCCAGACAAAAACTAACCTTTTTTGTTGAACGGCTTTTGCTAGTTTATGTCAGTGTAGCAGTCTGGTGTACCCATAATTTAACCAGCTTTCAATGAAAACAGCTATTTCCCCCCCAAAATTTCAAAAGACAGTTTGAGTTGTCTATGCCCTGGTCAAGGTTTGTTGTTCCTTTTCTGGATTTATTGTTACTAACAGTTGCAGCAGAGTGTGTAATTCTGTAGCAGCCCTCATCTTTTTGAGAGTTGAAAGATAAGCCACACAGCACCAGGTCTGTTCCTGAGAAGGTAAGATGATACTAGCTTAATTAACTGCTCAGTAACATAAGTACGTTAACTTAGGGGAGTCTTTGCTCTCACTGACAGAGTGCCAACCTGACAGTGTACTGAGAATGGTGTAGCTGATGGGACACATCACTGCCCATCTATAATATCAGCTTCCAAAGTGAAGATGTTCTGTAAATTAGCTTCCTTTATTTACATACAGATCCATGGGATCTATCATCCATGAAAAATTAAACCCTAAATGCCTTTTCTATATCCATAGTTCTCAAACTGTGGTCCCCAGACCTGCAGCATCACCGGAAACTGGTTAGAAATGCAAAATTGGCTCCCACCCTGGACCTATGAAATCTGAAAGTGGGTGTGAACCCCAGCAACCTGTGGTTTAACAAGCTCTCCTGATTCTAATGCACACCAGAGTTTGAACATCGCTTTTTTGCCAGAAGGGAAACTGCCTGGAGGAAAAAAGTGGACATAAATTTGTTTTCACCACTAAGTTTGTGGTAATTTGTATATCAGTAATAGGACACTAATATACACCATTAATTCATTAGTGTTAGTACATGCCAAATTATCTCCTTTTAAATGAAAAAATATATTTTTAAATAGCCCAAAATATGTCAGTCATAAGATTAATAGAAATAGTGATAGTGCTGAGGTTAGTTAAATCAGTTTGTCTAGATTGATTGCACAGAATAATCGGAAATGAAAGGATTCACTCTTTTCTATTCAGTGACTTACCAGAAAAAAGACTAATATGACTGCCATTCTTCTAGTGAATTAAAATAGTATGGTATAATGAACCATCGATCACACAAATAAATGACACAAGAAAATGTCTTTCTAGGGAACACTGAAAAACAGATTTGAAGTTTATATGAGAACCAATGGCTATACAGCTTGACAAAGTAATTCATCAGCTGTGCTTGCTATTGGTATGAATCTCACTAAATAACTGATTTCTAAAACGCTATAAAATGTGATTCATACTGAATAAATTTGTAAATGGCCAGAACATTAATGCACAGATGTGAATGAGTCAGATCTTAGTAAATGTGTTTTCAGTGTAAAATGCCAGTTCTGTGTTTTAGAACAGTGGCCTTCACAAAATGAAATATGTATACGTAACAGTGGAAGCACAAGATGATCCCTGGAAGTGCAGGAGGTAATGTAGAACTTTGATTTTTTTAAAACCTTCTTTTAAACTTTCACTTTTCTGTTTTACAATGTACTTGATTAGTGTAATAGTGTATATATATATGTGTGTGTGTGTGTATACATATAACTCATAGTCAATTCTTGGAGTGTATTCTCTAGTTATTTTTCTGATAGGGATTATGTGATTTAAAAAAAATTTAGAATATTACTAACAATAAACTACCAAGCCACTGCCTCTGTCACAGCCTTATGCTTGATTCTGGTCTAAAAATTAACACCTAAGTGATGTAAACAAAAAATTTCCAACTGCTGCTAAATGCAAGTTGCTATCAACCTTTTAAAAAGGTTAACCACACACAAAAAGTGTGCCAGAGCTTTCAAAGTAGCATTTACTTTTAAAAAGCACATTATGAGGTAGACTTATGCCAAAATATTCAGTGCATATATTAATAAAAGGGTTATTAAAACCTTTTAATTGTATGTTAGGTATGTAGATAAATTCACCTACAACTCTACATTCCTTGATTTCAAAAGCTCAAAAACAATTTCATTGAAAAAGTAAAAGCCAATTACATTTTTAGAAAGCTCTTCTAATTCTGAAATGAAGAACATTTGATGTGTTTTAAAAATTTGTTAGAGTAGTTTTGCTCTAATTTTAGATTTTAGAAGTTATTTTACTAAATCATTCACTTTATGGCTAGTTTTCAGTGAATTTATTTTTATACCAAAAGGTTAGTAAAAGATTCTGTAGTGCTTATTCTTTCCACCATGTCAAGATAATAATATCCGAGCAGTTCCAGATACATAATTTGTGAGCCTACTGAAAAATAAAAATGTGGGCCCCTTGTTCAAGAAACTAAAAATTTCAAGATGACTTCAGAGCATTAATGGGGCTTTTCTCAGTGTAGGATGCTATACGACCTCACACATCTATGAAGCTTGGTTGCAGCTATGGAATACCAAAACCTTAGCTGTCTTTGTCCTTTGAGTCCTTAATACTGGAATAGACATACAGTAGGGATGCAAATGCTTGTTGAATGAAAAATTGAGCCTTGCAGTTTTCCAGATCATTAAGTGGTCAGTTTTTCTGACCCATGGTCAGCAAAAAAATCTTACTTTGATGAGTATGTTCATTATAATAAATGATGGATTCTCTAATACTGAATAATTTGCACATCACATTCTGGCTTCATGGAAACTTGAAGCCACATATGGTAAAGATTCATTTGATTCATTCAACAAATATTTTTTTAACAACTACTCTGTCAGATCCTGTACCAGGCACTGGGGTACAAGATAGAGAGTTCCTGCTCTCGGGAAGCTTACAGTCTAGCAGAAAAACTTACAGCACCTCAGAACTTAAGTGACAAAACTCTCTGGTGTCTAGTATATTACCTGGAACATTCCAAATTTCCTGAAAATATGAATCTAAAATTTACCAGAATGCATAGTTTGAAAATGGGAGATGCAGTGAAATTTAGAACTCAAACACTCAACCTTTAATGTAAAATTGAAATTAAATGAGGAAGACATTAAGGAAAGCTGAAAATTCTACTTTAAATACTTTGTACCAATTTAAATTTTAAAATTATTATCTCTGGGTGACATTTTCATTTATAGTGACATTTACATATACATACATATGGGAGGTGTGCATACATGAGATGTGTTCCTTGGAGCTTTTGATGAAACCCATATTTCTATCACTAATCATTTAGAACTAAAGAGAGCAGCATACAAGTAAGTTTGAGACTTTCCTTTTGATAGTAATTTCCATTATCATCTGAATGGGAGAAATTCCTAGGAGGAGTCTTCGGGGTATAAATTTCGGTACAATCTTATTCTGCAGTGAGACTAAACTATTCTTTGTAATAATGTGTGATAATTTAAGCATCTATTTTAATGGTATTGACAGTTAATGGCATCAAAGGTACTCTTCAGTCTATATGGATTTTATTTTCATTGTTTTTTTCCATGTACTCTTTTTTTTTTCCGTTAAAAGCATGAAAGACTCCTGGGCAAATTCAGAGCCTTTGTTGTTGCTTCGTCATATTTTGGTACATTGTTCTTTATTCCTTCATCTAGCAGCATCCTTAGTTTGTAGTATTTTACTTAGTGACAACTGCAAGAAATCACTAGCCTGGGCTTTAACTGGGAACTTCTTTTATTCAGAAGGTTCTTGTGAACCTATCAGAAGGAGGGTAAGCAATCAAAAAAGCTGCCTCAAACACAGCACCCAGAGCTTGTGCGGCTCTTTAGACACAGGCTTGGCTCTTTCATGCCCAGCTTGGAACAGGTGAACACAGCGTATTAGAAGGAAGTAGGGAGCATGTTAAAGGCAGGCACATTCATAGTGTGGTAGGAGTCAAACTACTTAGCAAATATAAAATGTTTTTAAATTAGAAAACCAAATACTAGCAACCTGAGGTAAATGATGATATATACCTAGGGCTGAGGGAATTAACTTTATAATAATTGATATTAACTCATTTGTTATAGCCCTTTACATTTTATGAAGTTTTTTACATCAGAGCTCATTAGATATTTGTAATACACCAATACAACTTTTACTTTTCATCATGAAAAAGTGAATTATACTGAGCATGCTGTTTACGAAGGCAGGGAGATACACTAACATATCTGAAAGACTTGCATCAAAGATAATTACAAGTTAACATTTTGGCACTTAAGAGATATGCGTTTGTTATCCAAAAATGCCTATCTCTGCTTTCTTTCATGACCAACACAGGTGGTCACTGAGTATTCTCGCAGTTCTCCGTGACTGCTGGTCACTAAGTGGGGATGATTGTCATCATCAGTAACTTATCAGAGTATTTCTCCTGCTAAACACAAGCTTAACAGATACTTATGGATGCCAATACCACATATGCTGACTAATAGGAAACACTAGGCTTCTAAAAGATTCTCAGTGTTTCCTATATTGCACTTGTCTAGAAAACAAAACTTTAACCATGATATAATATAATGTGATCTTGGTTTTAGACATAGGAGCAGGGAACATGTGATCTACCTTTTCCTAAAATTTTTGGTATAGCCTCTTCTCAGGGATGTAGCAAGGAGAAATAACAAAATACACATGTTCTTTGTGCTTCTGTGAAAAAAGACACATATTTTCAAAAGATTAAAATAGAGGTTTCTTCTGCTTTAACCACTTCATTTTCACAATTGAAAATAAGGAACTACTGTGTAGTTGATGTTCCTAAACTCATTCAATGCAGCATTGACATAAATATACTGTTTTTCAGAAACCTTGTAAATTTACACTACATTTACCAATAATTATACATTATACCAATTATAATACACTTGACCATTATCATGAATAAAAAAGGCTAAATAAAATTTAGAGTAAAATAAACCAGATTAGATTTTATAATCTAAGTGAACGGACCTTGACATTGTATTCCCTCCAATAGTGTAGCATTCCCGACGCCCTTTAATTCCTGGGTCAATATCTGGACTTTTTGATCATGACCATGCCTCAGAGAGGACAAAGGTAACAGTTTTGGTGAGTTTGCTGGCTGTCAATTTTTAATTCTCATCTGTGTGGCTCTATTGTTAAACAAGATTCTATCCTCTATTTTTCTTAATTTCAGAGCTACTCATCCTGGTTGAGGCTTGTTAGTTAGGATTGGACTGCATGTGTGCCCTGCACTTTATGCTGTATTAATTCTAATGGAAATTGTCAGTCTTGTAAGTGTTCTTTTACGTGGTGCAGAAAACAAGCCAGCTATGTAATAAAGAACTTCCAGAAGATGCTAAACAAGTAAATTAACAGGCCAGCTTATCGTCCTTTACGAACTAAAGGGCAAAGTGGTAGAGGAGTAAGCGTGGGCTTTAGACTAAAACAGACCTGGGTGTGAATCCCAGTGTTGCGACTCTGTGACTTAAGGCAGATCTCTTAACCTTTCTATTCACTTCCTCCAAAGTAAACTGGTGCTCGTGCCACCTACCTTGCAAGGTTTTTGTGAGGTTTAGAAGGAAAATACATACGTCATCTAACACATGATGGGTTGCTCTATAGTGGTTAAAAAAATCACAGACTGAAATTGAGAGTTGGGCAACAGGTGGGCCCAGCGTCTGACATGGAACTCAAAGGGAGGTACAATTTATGGAAGCTTCTTTTAATTATCAGTACAATTATTGTACTTTGTAGCTTGTTTTATTGTTAACATTGAGTGTTTTTACCTCCAAATATTTTTAATATATAGTTTTTAAGATTATGGAAAACCTAAGTTTTCACTGTTCTTTGTGGCAATGTTTTTGATTACTAAAAAACTTCCAATCTTTTTAACAGCAATGGTAAAATGATCTAATTTTTAAAATTTTTCCTGGAGCCAACATTGTTCCAAGCGAGATGTAACCTCCATACATGTGTGTGAATGGCTGTCTGGTAGGTCCTACAGAGAAGTGTCATTTTTATTCACGTATTTGGGTTCCTTAAACATTTCTATAAGACTTAAAATGCTTTTTTTCTTATGGCTGGAATTCCCAGCATCTATTCCCATGCTATCTTTTTTCAATCTACAGGCCAGTTTAAGGGTATTCACAATAATACAGCTTAAAGTGTTCATAAGTCATTGTTCGAACAGCCAGCATAATACAATAGAGATTGCCCTGAGCAAAGAATTAGGAGACTTGAATTCAAGTCCTGGGTTTGCCACTAATTTTGCAGGATGACTTTATAGATAAGTTACTTAACTTCCCTCATTTGTCGAATAATGAGACTGATCCCATTTTAAGTTATTTCCTACCTCAAAAATTTCTTTCATTTACTTACTATTTTTTAAATCATCAAAACACCTTCTCGGAGTTATGTTAAGCACCTGATGGGAAGAGAAGCATTTAATAATGTTTAAGGTAGTGTTTTTTAAACTGTGAATAAAGATTACTTGGGATTCTTGTTAAAAATATAGATTCCTGTCCTCACCGTGGCTGAATCCAAGACTCCCAAGGTGAGGGCCAGGTTTCTGTGTTTTTCACAAGCTCCTCAGTGATTATAGTACACCCTAATATTCAAGAACCACTGGCCTAAAAGAATATGGTCTAAGGGGTAAAAAGCTAGCGTGTGGCTTCAGTTACTCTGGCCCCTGGCAAATCCCTTCAAAACACAACCAAAGTGCAGGAGACCAGAAGACTGCTTGCTTCAGCAGTTGGCCTTGCGCTTGACCCCTGCTTAATGCTTTTTACCCGCCGTGTACTAATACAACACAACAAAAGTTCTGTCTGGCAGCTCTTAAAGAGGGCTACAGCTCCCTAACAGTGCGAGACTACATCTTGTGCTACCTGGCTCGAGGAAGAAAGACAAGTAAAAACAACCTTTACTCTTGGTTCCTCTTATACCCCAATACTGTAACATGCGCTGCTGTGTGACTCAAATAACCAGGCCAAGAAAACAAAGTCTAAGCCACACTGTTCGCCTCACTCTGTGGCCGGAGAGTAGACTAATCTAAGAGCTCAAACCTCTTCTATACAGTAGAAATGACCAAAGCCCCATCTGTCTCCTCGTTTCCTTCTTAAAGCCGTTGACAGGAACAAAACACCAAGTAAGGACACATGCTAGAGATTTTTAAATCCATATAAATAAATTACAAAGAGCAGTGGTAATATTTTCTCTAAATTTAACAACAAATTCCCTCATGGTGAAAAAATATGTGTAATTTTAACAGGAAATTTAAAAGACATTTTGTTGCAAGACTAACAGTTGTGAGAATAATGCCTTTCATTATGTGTGCTCATTATAGAGAAACATAACAGCAACTTTAAAAGGCCAAGTATACTGATACGATGAAATTTCTTTTTCAACAACCAGTATGCCAACATCAAACTTCTGGGTTTTATTCAATACGAGTATCACAGGTTTCTCTTAACCCAACCAAAACTCCTGCCAAATGGCCACAAAATTCACACCAAAAACAAAAACAAAAGAATCTTGGCGAGAGCTACCATGCGCAATCACCAGAAGAGCCGGCGCTCGGCACGCAGGTGAGCAGGAGGCGAGGCATGCTGCTCAAGGTGCCGCTGCGGAGGCCGCCTGCAGGCCCCTGGGACGCTGGACGCCCGAGTCCTCGGGTCAGGGGTGTTCACGGACCCCTAGAACCAGGATCTTGGCCCAAACTTTTAAGATCTTCTAAAAATAAAATACTTCACCTAAATTGAAGTAATTTATAAGTCAAACAGCAGGAGCAGTCCTTACTTGATGTACGTTGTGCCTAAAACTTTGGCTGGTACAAGGAAACCCGCCCGCTGAGGCACCCTGAGGCGATCTGACAATGCATCGGAGAGAACTTCGTCGTCAGTACCACATCATTATGAGAGTACAGGGAACGGGTCACCCGCAAGGGGCTGGCTTCTTTGGGCAAACAGTCAATTAGTTCACTGCACTGTTTGTCAAATCCCAACAAGCGAATTCCGTAGCCATGTGGGGAAGAAATCATTCGCCCATCAGGGCTGAAGCAAAGTTCTTTGATATAACCCCTGCCTACGTTGGCTTCTTCAATGTAATGAGTCAGTCGTAGAGAACAGCGAGGTGAGACAGGTCGCACAGGTGCTCCCTCCTGGAATTTATAGACACATGTCCACTAGGTGGGGAGAGAGAGACAAACCAGTTACACAGCCCCAAAATAGTGCTACAGATAGGCCTTTAAAAAAAATGCTCAACAGAATGCCAAAGCCACAGAAGCAGTGCAAGAAATCATTCAGATGAATGCTGCCTGCTCCAAACTAATGTGTAGGGCCCATACCTTCTCATCTTTTTAAACTAAGGTTATTCTGTATTATGTGCACCAATGCCTTTTATTCCTGAGGCTGCTGTGACTTCTATAGTAATAATTCCTTTTTCTGAGAGTAACAACAATCTTGGTATTTTAAAAATTCCAAGGTTAAGACATCCAAGCCCTAGAATACCTCTCCTCTGGCATACTTCAAAGGCTCTTCTCTCCTTCTTTCAGTGTGGCATCTAGAAATATTGAGACTCCTGCCTTCCAGAGTGGTGAGAATCCTAAGGTCATATAAGGCCTTTTCTGCTCATCATCAATTTAGTCCCCTCCTTTCCCAAAGATTCCCCTGGTTTTTAAAAAGAGAAAATTATAATATTCAATTGGCTTAGTGAAACTTCACATTTAACCAGCTTGGCTGAAACATCTCAATTCTATGTTTACTGTGCATGGGTTTTTTATAATAGATGAAGGAGACAAGAATTAAGAAGATGAGTACAAGCTGAGCTGGTGATTGCTTTAAAGTCCTCTCCAGCCTGCCACACTGAGGCTGGAGAGGAGGAAGAGGGCTTCCCAGGGATAAAGGTGCCAGGAGCACATATGGCAACAGCGCTTGCTTGGTCAGCCCTGTTGCAGGCGGACAGCTGCTGCCTGTACCTCCTGATCATCAGTGTTACTGGAGCATCGCAGAAGAGTGGCCCAGCCTTTTGGATGCAGCTGTAAGGATGTTATGCAGTTTCCACGGTCTCTCTCACCAGGAACTTCAGGGGTTAAGACTTCAAGACTATTTCGTGGTGAAACTCCTGAAACACAAGATAATTAGGATGTGGGATTGTATTATGAAAGGATTAAAGCAGCTCATCAAAGCTTTGATTTCTTGCCATTCCTTTACCTGCCCCGTATGCTACCACATGTGAAAAAAAAAACACGGTGCCACAAAAATTCAATCATAATGTAAGTTGGTCACAGGGATGGAAGTGCAGCAGGGAGAATACAGCCAATGAATCTGTAACATCTTCCTATGCTGACAGACAGTAACTACACTAGTTGGGGTGAGGATTTAATATGGGTAACTGTTGAACCACTGTGCTGTATACTTGAAACCAATATAAGACTGTATATCAATGATACTTCAATTAAAACCAAAACAAAACATGGTGCCCCTCAATATATGCAGGTGGGAGAATGGGGAACTGTATGACTAAACCTAAGAAATGCAAGGTACTGCAGCAGGAATCACCAGTGACCTAAGGCTAAGGCATTAATGTTGACTAGGGGTCCTTTTGATTTGATCTCAGAAGCAAAATTACATGACAAAAGTTACAGCATGAAAGGAATCTGGAAAAGTAAAAGGAAACAATTCTTATCTCAGTTAACACCCCAGAGGACCTGTGCTCTCTACTCCAGAGAAGGAAATACTTGGAAGCAATGAAGACTCCCTTTACATAAATAAAAGGCTATTATGCAGCAGGACTTAGGACCCCCAAGTCCAGTACTACAAATGACAAACAGACCTACAATTTTGGAGGTGAGGAAGGGCACCTCACACAGAGGCAGGTCAAAACAAGGGGTGGGCAATACTGCCAATCATACATATTCCGGTACTCTGCTATGGCCTCTCATTTCCTTCTACCTCGTCCCCAGTGATAGTGAATGCTGCAGGAAGGCAGTGTTCCTGATGGGAGTATCGACATATCCCTCAGGTAGGTGGAGAACCACTTTCATAGACATTGTAAGGAAGCAGCTTAGAAATTTAATATCAGCAGGAATATCTCAACATTTCTCTACCTGTGGAAGGAGCTGCTTTGAAGATAATGAGCTCCGTCATGACAACCCTTTGTGAATTGTTTCTCAATAGAAATGCTACCAATTTTTTTTATTAAAGTGTCATTGATATACAAAATGATGATGGTTTCAAATACACAACACAGTGGTTCAGTATTCACCCATACTACCAAGTCCTCACCCTCTTTATTGCAGTCACTGTCCATCCACATAGTAAGATGTTATAGTCTTTAACTGTATTCTCCATGCCGGACTACTGTCCCTGTGACCAACGCATATGGTGATTGCGAATTATTGTGCCCCTTAATCCCCTTCTCCCTTCACCCTCCCCAACCCCCTCTCCTATGGTAACCACTAGTCCCTTCTCGATGTGTATGAGTCTACAGTTATTTTTTCCTTCTCTTTTGCTTTGTGTTTGTTTTTATTAAGGTATCATTGATATGCAATCTTATAAAGGATTCACATGAGCAACACTGTGGTTACTATATTCACCCATATTATCAAGTCCCCCCACACACTCCATTGCAGTCACTGTCCATCAGCCTAGTGAGATGCTACAGTCACTACTTGTCTTCCCTCTGCTATACTGCCTTCCTTGTGACCTCCCTACATTATATGTGTTAATCACAATGCACCTTAATCCCCTTCTCCCTCCCTCCCCACCCCCTTCCCTGTGATAGCCCCTAGTCTCTTTTTGGAGTCTCCACAAGTCTACTGCTGTTTTGTTCCTTCAGTTTTGCTTTGTTGTTATTCTCCACAAATGAGGGAAATCATTTGGTACTTGTCTTTCTCCACCAGGCTTATTTCACTGAGCATAATACCCTATAGACACATCCATGTTGCTCCAAATGGTAGGATTTGTTTTCTTATGGCTGAGTAAAATATTCCATTGTGTATATGTACCACATCTTCTTTATCCCATTCATCTACTGATGGACACTTAGGTTGCTTCCATATCTTGGCTATTGTAAATAGTGCTGTGATAAGCAGAGGGGTGCATATGTCTTTTTGAATCTGAGATCTTGTTTTCTTCAGGTAAATTCCTAGGAGTGGAATGACTGGGTCCAATGGTATTTATATTTTTAGTTTTTCCAGGAACCTCCATAGTGCTTTCCACAATGGTTTAACTAGCTTACATTCCCACCAGCAGTGTAGGAGCGTTCCCCTTTCTCCACATCCTCGCCAGCATTTGTTGCTCATTGTCTTTTGGATGGTGTCCATCCTTACTGGTGTGAGGTGATATCTCATTGTGGTTTTAATTTGCATTTCTCTGATGATTAGCGATGTGGAGCATCTTCTCATGTGCCTGTTGGCCATCTGAATTTCTTCTTTGGAGAAGTGTCTGTTCAGATCCTCTGCCCATTTTTTTAGTCAGGTTATTTGCTTTTTCTGTGTTGAAGCATGTGAGTTCGTTATATATTTTGAATGTTAACCCCTTATTGGATATGTCATTTACAAATATATTCTCCCATACTGTAGGGTGCCTTTTTGTTCTATTGATGGTGTCCTTTGCGGTACCGAAGCTTTTTAGTTTGATGTAGTCCCATTTGTTCATTTTTGCTTTTGTTTCCCTTCCCAAGGAGATGTGTTCAGGAAAAGTTGCTCATGTTTATATTCAAGAGAGTTTTGCCTGTTTTCTTCTAAGAGTTTTATGGTTTCATGACTTACATTCAGGTCTTTGATCCATTTCAAGTTTACTTTTGTGTATGGAGTTAGACAGTAATCCAGTTTGATTCTCTTACATGTAGCTGTCCAGTTTTGCCAACACCTGCTGTGGAAGAGGCTGTCATTTCCCCACTGTATATCCATGGTTCCTTTATCATATATTAATTGACCATATATGCTTGGGTTTATATCTGGGCTCTCTATTCTGTTCCATTGATCTATGGGTCTGTTCTTGTGCTAGTACCAAATTGTCTTAATTACTGTGGCTTTGTAGTAGAGCTTGAAGTTGGGGAGCATAGTTCCCCCAACTTTATTCTTCCTTCTCATGATTGCTTTGGCTATTCAGGGTCTTTTGTGTTTCCATATGAATTTTAGAACTATTTCTTCTAGTTCATTAAAGAATGCCGTTGGTATTTTCATAGGGATTGCACTGAATCTGTAGATTGCTTTATGCAGGATGGCTATTTTGACAATATTAATTCTTCCTATCCATGAACATGGAATGTATTTCCATTTCTTGGTGTCTTCTTTAATTTCTCTCATGAGTGTCTTGTAGTTTTCAGGGTATAGGTCTTTCACCTCCTTGGTTAGGTTTATTCCTAGGTATTTTATTCTTTTTGGTGCAATTGTAAATGAAATTGTTTTTCTGATTTCTCTTTCTGTTAGCTCATCATTAGTCTATAAGAAAGCAACAGATTTCTGTGTATTACTTTTGAATCCTGCAACGTTGCTGAATTCATTTATTAGCTCTAGTAGTTTTGGGGTGGATTCTTTAGGGTTTTTTTAATGTACAATATCATGTCATCTGCAAACAGTGACAGTTTAACTTCTTCCTTACCAATCTGGATGCCTTTTATTTCTTTGTGCCATCTGATTGCCATGGCTAGGGCCTCCATAACTATGTTGAATGAAAGTGGGGAGAGTGGGTATCGTTGTCTTGTTCCCAATCTTCGAGGAAAAGCTTTCATCTTTTCACTGTTAAGTATGAAGTTGGTTGTGGGTTTATGGCCTTTATTATGTTGAGGTACTTACCCTCTATACTCATTTTGTTGAGAGTTTATATCATGAATGAATATTGAATTTTTTTTGAATATTGAATTTTGTCAAATCTTTTTCCTATCTATTGAGATGATCAAGTGTCTTTTGTCCTTTTTGTTGATGTGGTTATGATATTGATGGATTTTCTAATATTGTACCATCCTTGCATCCTGGAATAAATCCCACTTGATCATGATTCATGATATTTTTGATGTATTTTTTAAATTTAGTTTGCTAATATTTTGAGTATTTTTGCATGGAATATTGATCTATAATTTTCTTTTTTTGTGGTGTCTTTGCTGGTTTTGGTATTAAGAGTGATACTGACTTCGTAGAATGAGTTTGGGAGTATTCCCTCCTCTTCTAATTTTTGGAAAACTTTAAGGAGGATGGGTATTAGGTCTTCTTTAAATGTTTGTTAAAATTCAGTGGTGAAGTCATCTGGTCCAGGAATTTTGTTCTTGGGTATTTTTTTTCTTTATTACCACTTCAATTTCATTGCTGGTAATTGGTCTGTTCAGATTTTCTGTTTCTTCCTGGCTCAGTCTTAGAAGGTTGTATTTTTCTAGAAAGTTTTCCATTTCTTCTAGGTTATCCAATTTGTTACCATATAATTTTTCATACTTTTCTCTGATAATTCTTTGTATTTCTGTGGTGTTCATTGTGATTTTTCCTTTCTCATTTCTGATTCTGTTTATGTATGTACACTCTCTTTTCTTCTAGTTAAGTTTGGCTAAGGGTTTATCTACTTTATTTTCTCGAAGAACCAGCTCCTGCTCTCATTGATTCTATTGTTTTACTCTTCTCCATTTTATTTATTTCTGCTCTGCTCTTTATTTTGTCCCTCCTCCTACTGACTTTGGGCCTTATTTGTTCTTTCTCTATTTTCATTAATTGTGAGTTTAGAATGTTCACTTGGGATTGTTCTTCTTTCTTGATGTAAGCTTGTATTGCAATATACTTTCCTCTTAGAATGGCCTTCCTTGCATCCCACAAATTTTGGGTGTTGAGTTTTGTCTTCATTTGTCTCCATCTATTGCTTGATCTTTCTTTTTATGTGGTCACTGATACATTGATTATTTAGGAGCATGTTATTAAGCCTCCATGTGTTTGTGGGCTTTTTTGTTTGCTTTGCATAATTTATTTCTAGTTTCATACCTTTGTGATCTGAAAAGCTGGTTGGTACAATTTCAATTCTTCTGAATTACTCAAGTCTCTTTTTGTGGCCTAGTATGTGATCTATTCTTGAAAATGTTCCATGTGCACTTGAGAATAATATGTATCCTACTGCTTTTGGGTGGTGTTCTGTAGATGTCACTTAGGTCCATCTGTTCTAATGTGTCCATCTGTTCTAATGTATTGTTCACTGCATCTGTCTCTGTACTTATTTTCTCTCTGGTTGCTTTGTCCTTTGGAGGAAGTGGTGTGTTGAAGTCTCCTAAAATGAATGAATTGCATTCTCTTCCCCCTTTAATTCTGTTAGTATTTGTTTCACATATGTAGTTGCTCCTATGCTGGGTACATAGGTATTTATAATGGTTATATCCTCTTGCTGGACTGACCCCTTTACCATTATGTACTGTCCTTCTTTGTCTCTTGTTACTTACTTTGTTTTGAAGTCTATTTTGTCTGATATAAGTACTGCAACTCCTGCGTTTCTCTCCCTATTATTTGCATGAAATATCTTTTTCCATCCCTTCACTTTTAGTAAGTGTATGCCTTTGGGTTTCAAGTGAATCTCCTGTAGGCAACATACGGATGGGTCTGGTTTTTTAATCCATTCTATAATTCTACAGCTTTTGATTGGTGCATTCAGTCCATTTACATTTTGGGTGATTATAGATATGTACTTATTGCCATTGCAGGCTTTAGATTCGAGGCTACCAAAGGTTCAAGGGCAGCTTCTTTACTATCTAACAGTCTTAACAAATATATTAAGCTAATTCAAACACAATCTAAAGATTTTTTTTCCTCCATTCTTTTTCTTCCTCTTCCACTCTTTATATATTAGGTGTCATATTCTGGACTCTTTGTGTACCCCCTGACTGACTTTTTGGGTAATTGATTTAATTTTGCAGTTGCTTAGTAATGAACTGTTCTACTTTCTTTACTGTGGTTTTATTACCTCTGGTGACAGCTATTTAGCCTTAAGAGCACTTCCATCTATAACAGTTCCTCCAAAATACACTGTAGACGTGGTTTGTGGGAGGTAAATTCCCTCAACTCTTCCTTATCTGGAAATTGTTTAATCCCTGCTTCAAATTTAAATGATAATCTTGCCAGCTAGAGTATTCTTGGTTTGAGGCTCTTCTGTGTCACTGCACTAAATACTTCATGCCACTCCCTTCTGGTCAATAAGGTTTCTGCTGAGAAGTCTGATGATAGCCTGATGGCTTTTCCTTTGTATGTGATCTTATTTTTCTCTCTGGCTGCTTTTAATACTCTGTCCTTGTCCTTGATCCTTGCCATTTTAATTATTATATGGCTTGGTGTTGTCTTCCTTGGGTCCCTTGTGTTGGTAGATCTGTGGACTTCCATGGCCTAAGAGACTCTATCCTTCCCCAGATTGGCGACGTTTTCTGCAATTATTTCCTCAATGAGAGTTTCTGTCCCTTTTTCTCTCTCTTCTTTTTCTGGTACCCCTATAATGCGAATATTGTTCTGTCTGGATTGGTCACAGAGTTCTCTTATTATTCTTTCATTCCTAGAGATCCTTTTTTTCTCTCTGTGCCTCAGCTTCATTTTCCTGTTGCCTAATTTCTATTTCATTTACCATCTCCTCTACCTCATTTAATCTGCTTTTAAATCCCTCCATTGTATGTTTCATTTCAGATACTGTATTTTTCAAAGTTTTTTATCTCTTTGTTGAAGTCCTCCCTGAGATCCTGATTATTTTCCTGTAGGTCCATGAGCATGTTTATGATTTGTATTTTAAAATCTTTATCAAAACTGGTGATTTCAGTTTCACTTAGCCCTCTTTCTGGTGTTTGAGGGATTTTGGTTTGTACCATATTCTTTGCCATTTCATATTTCTAATGATTACCATGGAATAATAACTTTGAGTAGGCAGCACTCTTTAGTGCCCAGAAGCTCTACTCTCGGGAGCTGCCCAGCACCAGAAGCAACAGCAGGAGTCACAGACGAGTGGTGCCGGTGCCTGCCAGGAGGAAAGAGGTCTTTCCTGCATTTCCAGCCGCAGTGCCTGCCTCCACTGCCAGGGTCAGTGGGCTGAGCATGGAGGGAGGAGCCTCTGCATTACACCCCTGTAGCTGCTGTAGGCAGGGCTGCCCTTCAGCTGGCCTGGCATGATGGCAGGGATAGGAGGTTTGTGAACTGGTGCTGGCTGGGAGGATGGAGCAGCAGGCTGTGTATCACTGTGGGGGGCCTCAGCGCTGCATTGCCAGCCGGGGCGATGGAGTGTCTGAAGCTCCTAAAAGTCCCCAACCTGCCAGGCTGCATGTGCTGGGACGATTTTGTCCACCTATCCTTTCTCTTGATCAAGCTCTGTGTAATCCTTGCCCCTTTAGCATCCCTCTCACTATTGGGAAGTCTTTCAAAGTGCCTGCCTTTGTTTTGACCTGAAGCAGCTGGTTGTGGGTACCTGTTCTCCACAAGCAGCCGGAATCTCAGTCTCTCCAAGTATTCTGCCTGTCTTTGCCTTCCAACCCCACATATCTCCAGAGCACCAAGTAATGTGGGTTTGTGCTCCTGGAGCAGATTTCCAAGGCTGGACGTTCAGCAGTCCTGGGCTTCTACTCCCTCCCTGCTCCGTGTCTCTTCCTCCCACTGGTGAGCTGAAGGGGGAAGGGTTTGGATTCCACTGGATCGCGGCTTTGCTACTTCACCCTTTTCCGTGAGGTCTTCTCTTTTCCCCAGATGTAGGCCATCGTCTGTTGCAGTCTTCTTTGAGTAACTCTTTCAGGATTAGTAGTATTTGCTCTATTTTCATGTTATATATGGTTTTTGGAAACAAGTTTCTACTTCACTTCTTACACTGCCATCTTTTTTTCCCCATTTTGCTTTGTTTTTATACTCCACAAATAAGTGAAATCATTAGGTATTTGCCTTTCTCTGCCTGGCTTATTTGACTAAGCATAATACCCTCTAGACACATCCATGTTGTTGCAAATGGCAGGATTTCTTTTCTCTTGCTAAATAATATTCCATTGTGTGTATGTACCACATCTTTTTTATCTATTCATCTATTGATGGACACTTGGGATACTTCCATATCTTGGCTATTGTCAAATAGTACAGAAATGCAATATTCCTTTAAATGATTCTCTTTAGGTTACTAAAGCACTGATTGAAATCTGTGAGGCTCCAAATTACATTGTTACAAAATTATACCTTAATAATCACTTCATATGTGATCAAACTTAGTAACAATTTTACAGAAAAACACCCCAATTCAAATAATTAATTTTCAAATCTGTAATAAACTGGGAAAGAAACCCATTCCCATTCTATATACGTAGTTGTGGTTTTTAAGCTGGTAAAATTGGGGAACCACACAGCGGACAGGGTAGACATGGGGTGGGGAAGACAGGAGGGTCAAGGACCTTCCTAATTTCACCTGAACTGGAGTTATTCTTTTTTTTTAACGTTTCAAAGCACTTTTTTTATTTTGCTATTATTAATATACAATTACATGAGCAACATTATGGTTACTAGACTCCCCCTATTATCAAGTCCTGACCACATACTCCATTGCAGTCACTGTCCAGCGTACTAGGATGTTACAGAATCACTACTTGTCTTCTCTGTGTTATACTGCCTTCCCCATATCCCCCCACCCCACCCCCACCCCTGCTACATTATGTGTGCTAATTGTAATAGCCCTCTTTCCCTCTTATCTCTCCCTTCCCACCCATCTTTCCCAGTCCCTTTCCCTTTGATAACTGTTAGTCCATTCTTGGGTTCTGTGGATCTGCTGCTGTTTTCTTCCTTCAGTTTTTTCTTTGTTCTTATACTCCACAGATGAGGGAAATCATTTGATACTTGTCTTTCTCTGCCTGGCTTATTTCACTGAGCATAATACCCTCTAGCTCCATCCATGTTGTTGCAAATGGTAGGATTTGTTTTCTTCTTATGGCTGAATAATATTCCATTGTGTATATATACCACCTCTTCTTTATCCATTCATCTACTGATGGACACTTAGGTTGCTTCCATTTCTTGGCTATTGTAAATAGTGCTGCGATAAACATAGGGGTGCATGTGTCTTTTTCAAATTGGGCTGCTGCATTTTTAGGATAAATTGCTAGGACTGGAATTCCTGGGTCAAATGGTATTTCTATTTTGAGTTTTTTGAGGAACCTCCATACTGCTTTCCACAATGGTTGTACTAATTTACATTCCCACCAGCAGTGTAGGAGGGTTCCCCTATCTCCACATCCTCGCCAACATTTGTTGTTGTTTGTCTTTTGGATGGCGACCATCCTAACTGGTGTGAGGTGATATCTCATTGTGGTTTTAATTTGCATTTCTCTGATGATTAGGGATGTGGAACATCTTTTCATGTGCCTGTTGGCCATCTGAATTTCTTCTTTGGAGAAGTGTCTGTTCAGCTCCTCTGCCCATTTTTTAATTGGCTTATTTGCTTTTTGTTTGTTGAGGTGCTTGAGCTCTTTATATAATTTGGATGTCAACCCCTTATCAGATATGTCATTTATGAATATATTCTCCCATACTGTAGGATGTCTTTTTGTTCTACTGATGGTATCCTTTGCTCTGCAGAAGCTTTTTAGTTTGATATAGTCCCATTTGGTAATTTTTGCTTTTTTTCCCCTTGCCCAGGGAGATATGTTCATGAAGAAGTTGCTCATGTTTATGTCCAAGAGATTTTTGCCTATATGTTTTTCTGAGAGTTTTATGGTTTCATGACTTACATTCAGGTCTTTGATCTATTTTGAGTTTACTTTTGTGTATGGGGTTAGACAGTAATCCAGTTTCATTCTCTTATGTTTTGCCAACACCAGCTGTTGAAGAGGCTATCATTTCCCCATTGTACATCCATGGCTCCTTTTTCGTATATTAATTGACCATATATGCTTGGGTTTATATCAGGGCTCTCTATTCTGTTCCACTGGTCTATGGGTCTGTTCTTGTGCCAGTACCAAATTGTCTTGATTACTGTAGCTTTGTAGTAGAGCTTGAAGTCAGACAGCGTAATTCTCCCTGCTGTATTCTTCCTTCTCAGAATTGCTTTGGATATTCGGGGTCTTTTGTGGTTCCATATGAATTTTAGAAATATTTGCTCGTGTTCATTGAAGAATGCTGTTGGTATTTTGATAGGGATTGCACTGAATCTGTAGATTGCTTTACGCAGGATGGCCATTTTGACAACATTAATTCTTCCTAGCCAAGAGCATGGGATGAATCTCCATTTGTTAGTGTCCTCTTTAATTTCTCTTAAGAGTGTCTTGTAGTTTTCAGGGTATATGTCTTTCACTTCCTTGGTTAGGTTTATTCCTAGGTATTTTATTCATTTGGATGCGATTGTGAATGGAATTGTTTTCCTGATTTCTCTTTCTGCCAGTTCATTGTTAGTGTATAGGAATGCAACAGATTTCTGTGTATTAATTTTGTATCCCACAACTCTGCTGAATTCAGATAATAGATCTAATAGTTTTGGAGTGGATTCTTTTGGGTTTTTTATGTCATGATATGACAATATCATGTCATCTGCAAACACGGACAGTTTGAGTTCTTCCTTGCCAGTCTGGATGCATTTTATCTCTTTGGGTTGTCTGATTGCTGTGGCTAGGACCTCCAGCACTATGTTGAATAAAAGAGGGGAGAGTGGGCATCTTGGTCTTGTTCCCAATCTTAAAGGAAAAGCTTTCAGCTTCTCGCTGTTAAGTATAATGTTGGCTGTGGGTTTGTCATGTATGGCCTTTATTATGTTGATGTACTTACCCTCTCTACCCATTTTGTTGAGAGTTTTTATCATGAATGGATGTTGAATTTTGTCGAATGCTTTTTCAGCATCTATGGAGATGATTATGTGGTTTTGTCCTTCTTTTTGTTTATGTAGTGGATGATGTTGATGGATTTTCGAATGTTGTAACATCCTTGCATCCCTGGGATGAATCCCACTTGATCATGATGGATGATCTTTTTGATGTATTTTTGAATTTGGTTTGCTAACATTTTGTTGAGTATATTTGCATCTACGTTCATCAGGGATATTGGTCTGTAATTTTCTTTTTTTGTGGTGTCTTTGTCTGGTTTTGGTATTAGGGTGATGTTGGCCTTGTAGAATGAGTTTGGGAGTATTCCCCCCTCTTCTACTTTTTGGAAAAGTTTAATGAGGATAGTTATTAGGTCTTCACTAAATGTCTGATAAAATTCAGCAGTGATACCATCTGGTTCAGGAGTTTTGTTCTTAGGTAGTTTTTTGATTACCAGTTCAATTTGGAGTTACTCTTTTATTTGTGCTAAAACCTTAAGAATCCACAGCATATTTCACATAAAAAAATAATTCTAATCCTGAAATGAGTTGGAAAGCCTCAACTGTATACACATATGCCACAGTATGGTGCTAACACTCTGACACCTGAAAACCCAGGATTTCCAACATTTTGAGCAATGTTACCTATAAACCCCACCTTCCATTCTTTTTCCGCTCCCTGATTTTCTTCCTCTCTCTGCCCAGGCTCCCCATTCACCATCCCTTCTCCCATTCCCAATTCTCTATAGCATGAAACTGCTGTACAGTTTTGTTTTTAGGTTTACCATTGCAACAAGCAAATATGTTAACTATTCTTCTTAAGTTTTTTTTCTCATGGATGGTTTAGTTCATAAAGATTTTTTTCAGTGATTAGTAAGAGCCTTGGCTTGTTTCCCATGGCCAAAAATAGAAGGAGAAGAACAGGCAGAATCTTCAAATTAAGTTTTCTTCTACAAATCAAAGGAGAAATGTTACACATATGGGCATAAATCTTTAAAATCTCTTAAGGTTTAAATCTCTAAATTTAAACTTAAAGTGAAATAGCACAATCTTCAACATCCAGAGAAAAGTGGATAGGCTACAGGTTAGGTTAGGAAGGGCTCTCAAACCGTCTTTCAAAATAATCACATATGCATTTATCAAGCATTTACCAGATGAGGCCACCCAGGGAAAACACAAATTAGAAGTCTAATGTATAGAACATCCCCTCAATATCTAGGTAGGAGACATGCTTATCTACAAAAGGTGATCCAACATTACAAAAAACCATATCTGGTCATCATCTCACAAAGAGGAGGGCAAACAAAAAGTGCTGCAAGAGCTCAGATGTGGATTGGTATGGAGAGGATGGTAGGTGAAATCTGCATTGGTAGAAAGCATTTCAGTGAGGAGGTGGAAGGAATAAGCTAAGTAGCTAGTTCTGCCAGAGTGGCTAGGGAAAACCTGACCAAAGCAGAATGGGGCCAGACTGCAGCTCCCTTTATCCCACAAACCCTCTGAGGCTGTCAAGCATCGCTGAAATAAGAAAATGGCAGAGCAAACAGCCTACCAGGCTGGAACCAGGCAACTTTCATAAGCATGTGGTAAATTCATCACCTTTTAAAGTACTGTAATATGCATAATCTCTTTTTATTTCATTAACAACCTTGATTGAAACCTGTATTTCCCAACTACTACTTCTCCACACTAGACCAAACTAAGCCCAGGAAATAAAAACTCAATAAATTCCAAAAAGATTAAGCCCAAGATACTCAACTCTAGAGACTCTGGTTAGCTTTTTGAAAATGATGGCCAAGGGGCAAGGAGCAGCTTAACCTCTATTGGTTTTTATTTGTACAGATTAAAACTAAACCAAAGAAAGCTATTTTGTAGAATCTGTTGTGCCAAGATTATAAAATCCAACTTTTAACCTACCTTCTCTCTGTGAAGCTCGTGACATGTGCTTCTCAGATGAATTGGAATCACTATGATGACATGGTGAACCAGAAACTCTAGGACCAGATGAACTTGACGAAGTGGTCAGATCTTGAAAAAACAAAAAATTCTGACAATAAATCTGGCAAAACTCTGGTAGTGTCTTTTAATTTTTCAATCAACTACTTGAATCATATATAGCATTGAAATCCATCTGAAACACGGCAAGAAAATGTCCACTTAAAATTGGCATGGCAGAAGGGGGTAGTGTAATCACCATAATATTACTCATTTAATTGTAGATTAATGATATCAAAATAAACATAAAAAAAAACCCTCTTAGAAGGGTTCTAAGCCCTAGTTCCTTGGCAGAAGGGGGTAGTGTAATCACCATAATATTACTCATTTAATTGTAGATTAATGATATCAAAATAAACATAAAAAAAAACCCTCTTCGAAGGGCTCTAAGCCCTAGTTCCTTTCTAAAACCTTGTATACCTTTTATATGACTTACTTAAGTGAAATACAAATGTAAAACCAAATAAACATAGGAGCACCTTTGCCTTATCATTTCTATAGTGAAATGGAACAAGAAGATTCAGTATGAATGAAAACTGAGCTGTTCAGCCTGTCGTTTAATGTTAGAATCAGGCCCAAACATCAGGCCCATTTACTGAGAATATGAACAGATCCTTCTTAAAGCATACCAAAAACTTGTATTATCACTCTTGAAATTATGTGAATATTATCTTTGAAACGAAATACTAAGTTTGAAATACAAATCTGTGAAATAATAAAATAAATATCAGATTCACTGAGTTTGATGTATTACTCCAAATAGCAACAAACATTTCATCACATTTTTCTAGGGTCCAACACTTCTGTGGGGACTTATTAATTTAATTCCCTTTCATATTATTAAGTATCAGAAATTACCCTTATAAGACAAAACCTTCTTGGTTTCTGAATCAAAAAATGCCAACTGGACTTCTAAATCTCTACCACTCAACAAGTTGGTTATTGACATTTAACCTACAAAAAAATCCTGAACCTGATTGTACTCGCGTATTTATGAAATCCCTCGCATGTGAGTTCATTGGTAAAACCAATTTCTACTTTTAGCAGTGAAATTGGGAAAATGCAGGCCTACACATTCCCAAAGGGGTCTTCAGAAGTTGACCTGTACAGGCAGGAGAAAGAATCCAACCATTAAAAGCTGTTTTTTGTTTTTTTTTTGGTATCACTAATATACAATTACATGAGGAACATTATGGTTACTAGACTCCCCCCATTATCAAGTCCCACCACATACCCCATTACAGTCACTGTCCATCAGCGTAGTAAGATGCTATAGAATCACTACTTTGCCTTCTCTAAGTTATACTGCCTTCCCCGTGCTCCCCCACCCCCAACCACCTATATTTAAAAGCTGGTTTTTAATCGCAATTCAGGAGGAGTATGTATTCCAAATGCTTAAGTCTCTTTTTTTCTGGGCTCTTGTTCATAAACACAATATTTCAAATGATGGTATCTTCCTGGATCAGCACCTTTTCCGAAAGGTAGATGAAATACAGTCTCTATCACATAATATAGATAACTGTAGTGCCTAAGTTTTTCTGAGCCCCAATTTCACTTAAGTCTAATGGGATCAGCAAAGGGAGAAGGAATCAGGGCTTTAGCAAGAGGATTTTTAGGGGTCAAGATAAATGGCACCAGCTAACTATGTCTGGATATCGGGAAGTATAAGATATGATATAGATTTAAGACAAATTCTACACCAACTATAACTTTTTTTTAATATAATTTATTTTATTATCATTAATTTACAATTACATGTGCAATATTACGATTATTAAAATACCCCTTCATCAGGTCCCCCCCACCAACCCCATTACAGTCACTGTCCATCAGCGTAGTGAGATGCTATAGAATCACTACTTGTCTTCTCTGAGTTGTACTGCCCTCCCCGTGCCCCCCCAACATTACATCTGCTAATCGTAATGCCCCTTTTTCCCTCTTATCCCTCCCTTCCCGCCCATTTTCCCCAGTCCCTTTCCCTTTGGTAACTATTAGTCCGTTCTTGGGTTCTGTGAGTCTGCTGCTGTTTTGTTCCTTCAGTATTTTTTCTTTGTTCTTATACTCCACATATGAGTGAAATCATTTGATACTTGTCTTTTTCGGCTTGGCTTATTTCACTGAGCATAATACCCTCTAGCTCCATCCATGTTGTTGCAAATGGTAGGATTTGTTTTCTTCTTATGGCTGAATAATATTCCATTGTGTATATGTACCACATCTTCTTTATCCATTCATCTACTGATGGACACTTAGGTTGCTTCCATTTCTTGGCTATTGTAAATAGTGCTGCAATAAACATAGGGGTGCATCTGTCCTTTTCAATTTGGGCTGCTGCATTCTTAGGGTAAATTCCTAGGAGTGGAATTCCTGGGTCAAATGGTATTTCTATTTTGAGTTTTTTGAGGAACCTCCATACTGCTTTCCACAATGGTTGAACTAATTTGCAGTCCCACCAGCAGTGTAGGAGGGTTCCCTTTTCTCCACATCCTCGCCAACATTTGTTGTTGTTTGTGTTTTGGATGTTGGCCATCCTCACTGGTGTGAGGTGATATCTCATTGTGGTTTTAATCTGCATTTCTCTGATGATTAGCGATGTGGAGCATCTTTTCATGTGCCTGTTGGCCATCTGAATTTCTTCTTTGGAGAAGTGTCTATTCATGTCCTCTGCCCATTTCTTAATTGGATTATTTGCTTTCTGTTTGTTAAGGTGCATGAGTTCTTTATATATTTTGGATGTCAACCCTTTATCAGATACGTTTTTTATGAATATATTCTCCCATACTGTAGGATGTCTTTTTGTTCTACTGATGGTGTCCTTTGCTGTACAGAAGCTTTTCAGCTTGATATAGTCCCACTTGTTCATTTTTGCTTTTGTTTCCCTTGCCCGGGGAGATATGTTCATGAAGAAGTTGCTCATGTTTATGTCCAGGAGATTTTTGCCTATGTTTTTTTCTAAGAGTTTTATGGTTTCATGACTTACATTCAAGTCTTTGATCCACCTTGAGTTTACCTTTGTGTATGGGCTAGACAGTAGTCCAGTTTCATTCTCTTACATGTAGCTGTCCAGTTTTTTCAACACCAGCTGCTCAAGAGGCTGTCATCTCCCCATTGTATATCCAAGGCACTTTTATCAAATATTAATTGACTGTATATGTTTGGGTTAATGTTTGGATTTTCTCTTCTGTTCCACTGGTCTGTGGGTCTCTTTTTGTGCCAATACCAAATTGCCTTCATTACTGTGGCTTTGTAGTAGAGCTTGAAGTCAGGGAGTGTAATTCCCCCTGTTTTATTCCTCCTTCGCAGGATTGATTTGGCTATTCGGGGTCTTTTGTGGTTCCATATGAATTTTAGGATTATTTGTTCCAGTTCATTGAAGAAAGCTGTTGGTAGTTTGATAGGGATTGCATTGAATCTGTAGATTGCTTTAGGTAGTATAGCCATTTTGACAATATTTATTCTTCCTAGCCAAGAGCATGGGATGCATTTCCATTTGTTAGTGTCCTCTTTAATTTCTCTTAGGAGTGTCTTGTAGTTTTCAGAGTACAGGTCTTTCACTCCCTTCGTTAGGTTTATTCGTAGGTATTTTATTCTTTTTGATGCTATTGTGAATGGAATTGTTTTTCTGATTTCTCTTTCTGTTAGTTCATCGTTAAGTGTATAGGAAAGTGACAGATTTCTGTGTGTTAATTTTGTATCCTGCAACTTTGCTGAATTCAGATATTAGTTCTAGTAGTTTTGGAGTGGAGTCTTTAGGGTTTTTTATGTACAGTATCATGTCATCTGCAAATAGTGACAATTTGACTTCTTCTTTACCAATCTGGATGCCTTGTATGTCTTTGTTTTGTCTGATTGCTGTGGCTAGGACCTCCAGTACTATGTTGAATAACAGTGCAGAGAGTGGGCATCCCTGTCTTGTTCCCGATCTTAGATGAAAAGCTTTCAGCATCTCGCCGTTAAGTATGATGTTAGCTGTGGGTTTGTCATATATAGCCTTTATGATGTTGAGGTACTTGCCGTCTATACCCATTTTGTTGAGAGTTTTAATCAGGAATGGATGCTGAATTTTGTCAAATGCTTTTTCAGCATCTATGGAGATGATCATGTGGTTTTTGTTCTTCTTTTTGTTGATGTGGTGGATGATGTTGATGGATTTTCGAATGTTGTACCATCCTTGCATCCCTGGGATGAATCCCACTTGATCATGGTGTATGATCCTCTTGATGTATTTTTGAATTCGGTTTGCTAATATTTTGTTGAGTATTTTTGCATCTACGTTCATCAGGGATATTGGTCTGTAATTTTCTTTTTTGGTGAGGTCTTTGCCCGGTTTTGGTATTAGAGTGATGCTGGCTTCATAGAATGAGTTTGGAAGTATTCCCTCCTCTTCTATTTTTTGGAAAACTTTAAGGAGAATCGGTGTTATTTCTTCTCTATATGTCTGGTAGAATTCAGAGGTGAATCCATCAGGCCCAGGGGTTTTGTTCTTGGGTAGTTTTTTGATTACCAATTCGATTTCGTCACTGGTGATTGGTCTGTTTAGTTTTTCTGTTTCTTGCTTGGTCAGTCTTGGAAGGTTGTATTTTTCTAAGAAGTTGTCCATTTCTTCTATGTTTTCCAGCTTGTTAGCATATAGATTCTCATAATATTCTCTTATGATTCTTTGTATTTCTGTGGGGTCCGTCGTGATTTTTCCTTTCTCATTTCTGATTGTGTTTATGTGTGTAGATTCTCTTTTTCTCTTAATGAGTCTGGCTAGGGGTTTATCTATTTTGTTTATTTTTTCAAAGAACCAGCTCTTGGTTTTATTGATTTTTTCTATTGTTTTATTCTTCTCAATTTTATTTATTTCTTCTCTAATCTTTATTATGTCCCTCCTTCTGGTGACTTTGGGCCTCATTTGTTCTTCTTTTTCCAATTTCAGTAATTGTGTCTTTAGACTATTCATTTGGGAATGTTCTTCCTTCTTTAAATAGGCCTGGATTGCAATATACTTTCCTCTCAGAACTGCCTTTGTTGCGTCCCACAGAAGTTGTGGCTTTGTGTTGTTGTTGTCATTAGTCTCCATATATTCTTTGATTTCTGTTTTGATTTGGTCGTTAACCCATTGATTAATTAGGAGAGTGTTGTTAAGTCTCCATGTATTTGTGAGCCTTTTTGATTTCTTTCTAAAATTTATTTCTAGTTTTATACCTTGGTGATCTGAGAAGTTGGTTGGTAGGATTTCAATATTTTTGAAATTACTGAGGTTCTTTTTGTGGCCTAGTATGTGGTCTATTCTGGAAAATGTTCCATGTGCACTTGAGAAGAATGTGTATCCTGTTGCTTTTGGGTGTAGAGTTCTGTAGATGTCTGTTAGGTCCATCTGTTCTAGTGTGTTGTTCAGTGCCTCTGTGTCTTTACTTATTTTCTGTCTGGTTGATCTGTCCTCTGGAGTGAGTGGTGTGTTGAAGTCTCCTAAGATGAATGCATTGCTGTCTATTTCCTCCTTTAATTCTGTTAGTATTTGTCTCACATATGCTGGCGCCCCTGTGTTGGGTGCATATATATTTATAATGGTTATATCTTCTTGTTGGACTGACCCCTTTATCATTATGTAATGTCCGTCTTTATCTTTTGCTACTTTCTTCGTTTTGAAGTCTATTTTGTCTGATACAAGTACTGCAACACCTGCTTTTTTCTCTTTTTTGTTTGCATGAAGTATCTTTTTCCATCCCTTCACTTTTAGTCTGTGTATATCTTTGGATTTGAGGTGAGTTTCTTGTAGGCAGCATATAGATGGGTCTTGCTTTTTTATCCATTCTGCTACTCTGTGTCTTTTGATTGGTGCATTCAGTCCATTTACATTTAGGGTGATTATTGATAGGTATGTACTTATTGCCATTGCTGGCTTTAGATTCGTGGTTACCAAGGGTTCAAGGGTTGCTTCTTTACTATCTAACAATCTAACTTAACTTTCTTGTTAAGTTATTGTAAACACAGTCTGATGTTTCTTTCTTTCTCTCCCTTCTTATTCCTCCTCCTCCATTCTTTCTATAATAGGTGTTTTATTCTTTGCCTTTAGTTAGTATTTGGATGGTCTGCTTTTTTGCTATGATTTTATTTTCTCTGGTGACATCTTTTTAGCCTTAGGTGTGCTTCCATCTAGAGCAGTCCATTTAGATATCCTGTAGTGGTGGTTTATGAGAGGCAAACTCTCTCAACTTTCGTTTGTCTGGAAATTGTTTAATCCCTCCATCATATTTAAAGGATAATCGTGCTGGATACAATATTCTTGGTTTCGAGGCCCTTCTGTTTCATAACGTTAAATATATCATGCCATTCTCTTCTGGCCTGTAAAGTTTCTGTTGAGAAGTCTGATGATAGTCTGATGGGTTTTCCTTTGTAGGTGATCTTTTTTCTCTCTCTAGCTGCCTTTAATACCCTGTCTTTATCTTTGATCTTTGCCATCTTAATTATTATTACACCAAGTATAACTTAAAAGCTGCCAGGTTCTAGGACTTAAGATTGACAACTACCTTGGGCCATCACTAATTTTTGAGACAGTGATGATTTAGAAGTACTGATGGAAGATTTTCTGGTTAGCAGAGAGCTAAAAGAAAATATTTTTAGAGTTAGCAACCACTCTTTCTAGCTCATTTTTGAGACACAAAGTAATGCTATGTCAGAGATGCATACAGATCATTCCACTTGGAAAAAAGCTCTTGCTGAGGTTTATAAAGAATGTCTTTTACTTTTCCTCCCTTCCTGCTCTCATTCATAGAAAGGAAACATACACCATCCCTATGTCTGAAATTCTTTGGAAAACTCTTTAAGCAAAAAAGAAAAGCTTACCTGAACTTGATGTAGTTCTTCTTGCTCTCAAAATGGGATAGCTCCCTACTTCTAAAGACTTGGTTAAGTCAAGATCATGCAAAATCAGGAGATACCCAGAGGACGTTGAGATCAACATTTTCGAACAATCTGGTGTTAATCTCATTCGCATGAGAAAACGAGTGTGAAAGAACTTCTTATGTGGAC
>JAVSCE010011959.1:0-13792 GCA_032199065.1 Smutsia gigantea
TATTGTGATGATCATTTAGTAATGTATATAATTGTAAAATTACAGTAGTACACCTGGAAACAATATAATATTGTATATCAACTGTATTTAATAATAAAGAAACAAAAAGGGCCATCAGCTAGTGAGGGTCTACTTTGACCATGTGATGAGTACATGCGAGGTAATTCAAAGAATCATCAGTCCAGATCTTTACTGTGCATGTAAAGCATATACATATATGTGTGAATTTGTTTTCCTTTCTTTTGTATATGCATAACTTTTTTTTAATTTTGGTATCATTAATCTACAATTACATGAGCAACATTATGGTTACTAGACTCCGCCCATCATCAAGTCCCCACCAGCTACTCCATTACAGTCACTGTCCCATCAGCTTAGTAAGATACTATAGAATCACTACTTGTCTTCTCTGTGTTGTACGGCCCTCCCCGTGCCCCCCCAACATTACATCTGCTAATCGTAATGCCCCTTTTTCCCCCTTGTCCCTCCCTTCCCACCCATCCTCCCCAGTCCCTTTCCCTTTGGTAACTGTTAGTCCGTTCTTAGGTTCTGTGAGTCTGCTGCTGTTTTGTTCCTTCAGTTTTTTTCTTTGTTCTTATACTCCACATATGAGTGAAATTATTTGATACTTGTCTTTTTCGGCTTGGCTTATTTCACTGAGCATAATACCCTCTAGCTCCATCCATGTTGTTGCAAATGGTAGGATTTGTTTTCTTCTTATGGCTGAATAATATTCCATTGTGTATATGTACTATATCTTCTTTATCCATTCATCTACTGATGGACACTTAGGTTGCTTCCATTTCTTGGCTATTGTAAATAGTGCTGCAATAAACATAAGGGTGCATCTGTCTTTTTCAAACTGGGCTGCTGTGCTCTTAGGGTAAATTCCTAGGAGTGGAATTCCTGGGTCAAATGGTATCTCTATTTTGAGTTTTTTGAGGAACCTCCATACTGCTTTCCACAATGGTTGAACTAATTTGCATCCCACCAGCAGTGTAAGAGGGTTCCCCTTTCTCCACATCCTTGCCAACATTTGTTGTTGTTTGTGTTTTGGATGGTGGCCATTCTTACTGGTGTGAGGTGATATCTCATTGTGGTTTTAATTTGCATTTCTTTGATGATTAACGATGTGGAGCATCTTTTCATATGCCTGTTGGCCACCTGAATTCTTCTTTGGAGAAGTGTCTTCTCAGATCCTCTGCCCATTTTTTAATTGGCTTATTTGCTTTTTGTTTGTTGGGTTGTGTGAGCTCTTTATATATTTTGGATGTCAACCCCTTATAGGATATGTCATTTATGAATGTATTCTCCCATAGTGTAGGATGTCTTTTTGTTCTACTGAAGGTTTCCTTTGTGGTACAGAGGATTTTCAGCTTGATATAGTCCCACTTGTTCATTTTTGCTTTTAGTTCCCTTGCCCGGGGAGATATGTTAATCAAGAAGTTGCTCATGTTTATGTCCAAGAGATTTTTGCCTATGTTTTTTTCTAAGAGTTTTATGGTTTCATGACTTACATTCAGGTCTTTGATTCATTTTGAATTTACTTTTGTATATGGGGTTAGACAATGGTCCAGTTTCATTCTATTACATGGACCTGCCCAGTTTTGCCAACACCAGCTGTTGAAAAGGCTGTCACTTCCCCATTGTATATCCATGGCTCCTTTATAGTGTATTAATTGACTGTATATGTTTGGGTTAATATCTGGGCTCTCTATTCTGTTCCACTGGTCTGTGTGTCTCTTCTTGTGCCAGTACCAAATTGTCTTGCTTACTGTGGCTTTGTAATAGAGCTTGAAGGCAGGGAGCATAATTCCCCTGTTTTATTCTTCCTTCTCAGGATTGCTTTGCCTATTCGGGGTCCTTTGTGGTTCCATATGAATTTTAGAACTATTTGTTCCAGTTTGTTGAAGAATGCTGTTGGTATTTGGATAGGGATTGCATTGAATCTGTAGATTGCTTTAGGTAGTATAGCCATTTTGACAATATTAATTCTTCCTAGCCAAGAGCATGGGATGCATTTCCATTTGTTAGTGTCCTCTTTGATTTCTCTTAGGAGTGTCTTGTAGTTTTCAGTGTATCGGTCTTTCACTTCCTTGGTTAGGATATTCCTAGGTATTTTATTCTTTTTGATGCACTTGTGAATGGAATTGTTTTCCTGATTTCTCTTTCTGTTAGCTCATCATAAGAATACAGGAAAGCAACTGACTTCTGTGTATTAATTTTGTATTCAGCAATTTTGCTGAATTCAGATATTAGTTCTAGAAGTTTTGGAGTGGAGTCTTTAGGGTTTTTTATGTAAAGTACCATGTCATCTGCAAATAGTGACAGTTTGACTTCTTCTTTACCAATCTGGATGCCTTGTATTTCTTTGTTTTGTCTGATTGCCATGGCTAGGACCTCCAGTACTCTGTTGAATAAAAGTGGAGAGAGTGGGCATCCCTGTCTTTTTCCCGATCTTAGGTGAAATGCTTTCAGCTTCTCATTGTTAAGTATGATGTTGGCTGTGGGTTTGTCATATTATTATGTTGAGGTACTTGCCCGCTACACCCATTTTGCTAAGTGTTTATCATGAATGGATGTTGAATTTTGTGAAATGCTTTTTCAGCATCTATGGAGATGATCATGTGGTTTTTGTTCTTCTTTTTGTTGATGTGGTGGATGATGTTGATGGATTTTCGAATGTTGTACCATCCTTGCATCCCTGAGATGAATCCCCCTTGATCATGGTGTATTATCCTCTTGATGTACTTTTGAATTTGGTTTGGTAATATTTTGTTGAGTATTTTTGCATGTATGTTCATCAGGGATATTAGTTTGTAACTTTCTTTTTTGGTGGGTCTTTGCCTGGTTTTGGTATTAGAGTGATGGTGTTAGAATGAGTTTGGAAGTATTACCTCCTCTTCTATTTTTTGGAAAACTTTAAGGAGAATGGGCATTATGTTTTCTCTATATGTCTGACAAAATTCAGAGGTGAATCCATCTGGCCCATGGGGTTTTGTTCTTGGGTAGTTTTTGATTACCAATTGAATTTCATTGCTGGTAATTGGTCTGTTTAGATTTTCTGTTTCTTCTTGGTCAGTCTTGGAAGGTTGTATTTTTCTAAGAAGTTGTCCATTTCTTCTAGATTTTCCAACTTGTTAGCATATAGATTTTCATAGTATTCTCTAATAATTATTTGTATTTCTGTGGGGTCCATCGTGCTTTATCCTTTCTCATTTCTGATTTTGTTTGTGTGTAAATTCTCTTTTTCTCTTAATAAGTCTGGCTAGGGGTTTATCTATTTTGTTTATTTTTTCAAAGAACCAGCTCTTGGTTTCATTGATTTTTTCTATTGTTTTCTTCTCAATTTTATTTATTTCTTCTCTAATCTTTATTATGTCCCTCCTTCTGGTGACTTTGGGCCTCATTTGTTCTTATTTTTCCAATTTCAATAATTGTGACTTTAGACCATTCATTTGGGATTGTTCTTCCTTCTTTAAATAGGCCTGGATTGCAATATACTTTCCTCTTAGAACTACCTTTGCTGCATCCCACAGAAGTTGTGGCTTTGTGCTGTTGTTGTCATTTGTCTCCATGTATTGCTTGATCTCTGTTTTAATTTGGTCGTTGATCCATTGATTATTTAGGAGCATGTTGTTAAGCCTCCATGTATTTGTGAGCGTTTTTGTTTTCTTTGTACAATTTATTTCTAGTTTTATACCTTTGTGGTCTGAGAAGTTGGTTGGTAGAATTTCAATATTTTTGAATTTACTGAGGTTCTTTTTGTGGCGTAGTATGTGGTCTATTCTGGAAAATGTTCCATGTGCACTTGAGAAGAATGTGTATCCTGCTGCTTTTGGGTGGAGTGTTCTGTAGATGTCTGTTAAGTCCATCTGTTCTAGCATGTTGTTCAGTGTCTCTGTGTCCTTAGTTATTTTCTGTCTGGTTTATCTATCCTTTGGAGTGAGTGGTATGTTGAAGTCTCCTAAAATGAATGCATTGCATTCTATTTCCTCCTTTAATTCTGTTAGTATTTGTTCACATATGTTGGTGCTCCTCTGTTGGGTGAATATATATTTATAATGGTTATACCTTCTTGTTGGACTGACCCCTTTATCATTATGTAATGTCCTTCTTTATCTTTTGCTACCTTTTTTTTTTTTGAGCTCTATTTTGTATGATATCAGTACTGCAACCCCTGCTTTTTCTCCCTGTTGGTTGCATGAAATATCTTTTTCCATCCCGTCACTTTTAGTCTGTGTATATCTTTGGGTTTGAGGTGAGTCTCTTGTAAGCAGCATATAGATGCATCTTGATTTTTTATCCCTTCTATTACTCTGTGTCGTTTGATTGGTGCATTCAGTCCATTGACATTTATGGTGATTATCAATAGCTATGTACTTATTGCCATTGTCGCCTTTTAGATTCGTGTTTACCAAAGGTTCAAGGGTAGATTCTTTACTATCTAACCATATAACTTAACTCTCTTATTAAACTATTATAAACACAGTCTGATGATTCTTTATTTCTCTCCCTCTTTATTCTTTCTCCTCCATTCTTTATATGTTAGGTGTTTTATTCTGTACTCTTTTACATTCCTTTGACTGTTTTTGTGGAAGGTTGATTTTATTTTTTGCCTTTAGTTGGTATTTGAATGGTCTGCTTTCTTTCCTGTGATTTTTTCTCTGGTGACATCTATTTAGCGTTAGGAGTGCTTCCATCTAGAGCAGTCCCTTTAAAATATGGTGTAGATGTGGTTTGTGGGAGGCAAATTCCCTCAACTTTCGCTTGTCTGGGAATTGTTTAATCCCTCCCTTGAATTTAAATGATAATCATGCTGGATACAGTATTCTTGGTTTAAGGTCCTTCTGTTTCATTGCATTAAATATATCATGACATTCTCTTCTGGCCTGTAAGGTTTCTGTTTAGAAGTCTGATGATAGTCTGTTGGGTTTTCCTTTGTAGGTGATCTTTTTTCTCTCTCTGGCTGTCTTTAATACTCTGTCCTTGTCTTTGATCTTTGCCATTTTAATTCTTATATGTCTTGGTGTTGTCTTCCTTGGTCCCTTGTGTTGGGAGATCCGTGGGCTTCTGTAGTCTGAGAAACTATTTCCTTCCCCAGCTTGGTGAAGTTTTCAGCAATTATTTCTTCAAAGACACTTTCTATCCCTTTTTCTCTCTCTTCTTCTTCTGGTACCCCTATAATGCGAATATTGTTCTGTTTGGATTGGTCACACAGTTCTCTTAATATTCTTTCATTCCTAGAGATCCTTTTATCTCTCTCTGCCTCAGCTTCTCTGTACTCCTGTTCTCTGATTTCTATTCCATTAACAGTCTCTTACACCTCGTCCTGTCTGCTCTTAAGCCCGTCAATCGATTGTCTCATTTCTGTAATTTCCCTCCTGACTTCATCCCTTAGCTCTTGCATATTTTTCTGTAGGTGCATCAGCATTGTTATAACTTTTTTTTGAATTATTTTTCAGGAAGATTGTTTAAATCTATCCCACTAGGCCCTTTCTCTGGAGTTGTCTGAGTGATTTTTGACTGGACCAGATTCTTCTTTCTTTTCATGGTGATAGAAGTGGTCGCAGGCAGGTGCCACGTGTGTCAGCTGGGAGAACAAAGTCCCTTCCTGCTTCTTGTTTGCCTTGCCCTTCTCCACAGCATGTGCTGGTTACCTGCACACCGGGAGGCAGTCCCTGGGATACTCCCCTGAGCTACCATAGGCTGGGCCACCCTTAGGCTAGACTAGAGCACTGTGGGGGATTTCAGCCACACTGGATGTATTCTACTGCAACGTCGGCCTTTCGCGCCTTCCGGACCTTGCTCTGGCTTCCGTAGCCTGTGCTCATTACCTGCACACCAGGAGGCAGTCTCTGGGTTAATCCCCTGAGCTGCCTTGGGCAGGGTCGCCCTCAACTTAGCCTAGAGCACTGTGGGGGCATAGCCGCCACACCGGGTGAGGTCTACTGCCAGGATGGGCCCCTTTCGCACCTTCTGGATCTTGCACCAGCTTCTGCTGCTCGTCCGGTCGCTGTGCACTGGGAGGAGACTCTGTGTGGTTGCCATGGGCAGGGCCGCTCTCCGGCTGCTCTGCATTTGTGGCGGGTCAGCCGGTCCATTTGCAGCACTGGCCAGGTGGAACTAATGGCAAGCTGCTTATTGCCGTGAGGGGCTCTGGGGCTGCTTTACCTGGCCGGGGGGTCCGGGGGCCCGAAGTTCCTCCCAACTCCCAGCCTGCTGGGCTGAGTGTGCTGGGACGATTTTATTCAGCCGTTGGGTCCTTTTCCCTTTAAGACTTTTAAAAAGCACCTGCTTTTCTTTTGTCCAAGGGGATCCGTCTGTGGGGACCTGCTTGCACTCTCCGTCTCAGATTCTGCCCTTCTGTTTCTCTAATCTCCAGTACACCATGCGGTGTGTGTCTGTGCTCCTGGTGCAGATCACCAGGGCTGGTTATTTAGCAGTCCTATGCTTCCACTCCCTCCCCACTCTGATTCTTTTCCTCCTGCCAGTGAGCTGGGGTGGGGGGAGTGCTCAGGTCCCACTGGGTCATGGCTTTGTATCTTACCCCCTTCGTGAGGTGCTGAGTTCTCGCAGATGTAGATGTAGCCTGGTTGTTGTACTGTATCTTTTGGTCTCTCTTTTAGGAATAGTTGTATTTGTTTTATTTTAAAAATTATTTATGGTTTTGGGAGGAGATTTCCCCTGCCCTGCTCATGCTGCCATCTTGAGCTCCCCTTTTCCTTTCTTTTTATACAAATAATAACATACTATGTTAATGGTAGCATACTACAAAACTGTTTTCCATGTTGCTTTTAGCACATAATTTATCTTGGACATTATTCCAGTAAAGCCAGATCAGCCACATTTTTAAATGGCTACACTGTATTGTAATTATATGTACCATACATTCAATTATGGATGTACCATAATTTATTTGGTCAGTTCCTTATTGATAGACATTTAGTTTGTTTCCAATCTTTTTATGGCAGCAATCTTCATTAATTATCCTTGAGTTAAATCCTAAGAGTAGAGTTGTTGAGTGAAATGACTGTTTTAAATTCTAATAGATTTTGTCAAAATGCTTTACAACCAAAAATTTATGAAATTGCATGATTCCTTGTACTTTAATTTTTCTGTTTCTGTGTGGTTCTATTTGTTAATTTTTTGTTCCTATATTCAACTGCCATCTATTTTTCTGTAATTTCTCCCATTAGTTTAGTACTGACCTCTGGATTCTTAGATAACCTATTCCTCTCTCATAAAACAACCCTTTAAGAAGTTAAAAAGCATTATCATGTCCTGACCCAAGTCTTTTCTCTCCAGATTCATACTCTGTATTAGACATTTGCCTGTGGGATGTCATGTTCATCCCTTGCCTCTTCCTTTTTTTTTTTCTCAATCACAAGGTTGGCTACCTTGTGAGGTTGTTTTACCCAGGCTCATATATTGACTGACTTCTGACTGTGTTCATCAGTGTAAGACAATGGCAGGAGTTTGGAAGAAGGAAGGACCTAGTAGTCTAGCTATCCATCTCAAGAAATTAGGAAAATAACAGCAAATTATACTCAATGAAAGCAGATGGAAAGTAATAAAGATAAAAGCAGAATTTAATTGACTAGAAAGAAGATGTATAATACAGTAAATCCAAAAGGTCAAAGTAACTTCTTTGCAAAGACTAATAAAATCAATAAACTTCTTTCAAAACTGCTCAGACAAAAAGAGACACAAACCACCAATATCAACAGTGAATAAAAGAATATGACTAAGGATCCTAAAGATATTTAAAAGATAAGAGAGAATTTTAACCTTGAAATTTCAATTTTAGATAAAATAGAAAACTTCCCTGAAAAACACAATTTACCAAAACTGACACAGGAAATAGGATATTTAATAATATTTCTACTAAAGAAATTGAATTTTCTATTAAAAACTTCCCCACAAAGACAACTCCAGCCACAGATGACAATACATTTTCAAAACATTTAAGGAAGAAATAGCATCGATGGCACACAAACCCTTCTAGGGAATAAAAAATGAGAAAATGTTTCCCAATTCATTCTATGTGACCAGAATAACACATGACAAAATCTAAAAAAGGACATTATTATAAAATTATAGGCCAACCAGATACACAAAGTGAAAAATTCTTTAAAAATATTATAAAACTGATATAATATAGTAAATAATATTATAATACAGTAAATCCAAAAGGTCAAAGGAACTTCTTTGCAAAGACTAATAAAATCAATAAACTTCTTTAAAACTAATAAAATCAATAAAACCATATTCCGTGTATCTATGATATACAAAATAGATAGGGATCATGGCCAGGTTGGGCTCATTCCAAGGATAAAGGTGATATGGTATAAAAAATACTCCATTAGTATATCAAAATTCCAATAGCTCTATTTTAGGAGGAATATCTTTTCCTATGGTACATTTAACATTTTTCAAAATACTTTAATATTATCTTGTTGAATATTGAATCCATGCTAATAATAAACATTAACTTTCTATATAGAAAAATCATTCACTTTATTATAAAATAACTTAATTGATAAAAATCAATTAAGGAGAATTTATTAAAGATGAAGAAATTAGAAAAAACCTATGATGGCGTCAATAGAAGGGCTGGAGTTAAAATTCAACACCAATTTATGATAAAAAGAAACCCACAAACTTTTAGCAAACCAACAATAGAAGAACACTTCATTAACCTGACATGTAGTATGTACAACAAAACCTTCATGAGTGAGGTTCAAGTGAAGAGCTACATCAGCAAGCCACAAGCACCTGGCCAAGTGTCCCTTCTACTTGGACATTAACATTGCTATATGTTCCCTCCTTTTAAGGAAAAAAAAAACCTTCACAGTGAAGATCATGTTTAGTGGTGAAATATTGAAATCTTTCATCCTAATAGTGGCAATAAGACAATAATACTCGCTATTGTCACTTACATTTGACATTGTACTAGAGGTCTTAACCAGTGCAATAAATCAGGAAAAATACATAAAGGCAAAAGAGTTAGAAATGAAGAAAAGAAAGGTATTATTATTTGTACACGATACTTATTTATGGAGAAAATCCAAAAGCATATACAGACATATGTTAGAAATAGTATATAAATTTAATTAGTTCTTTCGATACAAGGTCAGTATACAAAAATCAATATTAGAATGAGAAAAGTGATATCTTTTATAATAGCATTGAATACCTAAGAACAAACCTAACAAAAGATGTGCATAAACCCTACACAGAAAGCTGTAAAAATATACTAAGAAAAATTAGGGAAGACTAAAATTAATGGAAAATATGCTATGCTCATCAATTGAAAGACTCAAAATTATAGAGATGCCAATTCTTTACAAATTGGTGTATTTTGACCCCCACCCATGAAAACTCCAGCAGGTTTAATGTAGAAACTCACAAAGTGATTCTCTAAATTATATTAGAAATGCAAAAGCCCAAGAATAGCCAAAAAAAGTAATCTCAGAAGATTAATAAAATGTAACTATCAGATGTCAAGACACATCATTACTATGTATTAACTAGAGTAGTATGTTATTAGTGCATGTATAGACAGAGTAATGGAATGGAATAGAGAACCCAGAAACAGACCCATACATATTGTCATATGATTTATGACAGCATTGAAGTGCAAAGGAAGAGTTTTTACATAAATGGCTCATTTTGATATCCATATGAGAAAAAAACCCTTTTTTCACATCATAAAAATAAATTGATTCTCAAAAGATTAAAAATGTAAATCTGTGTGAATGGTTTAACAATAAAACTTGTAGAATGTGACATGGGAAAATACATTTGTGACTACTTGGAGTAGGCAAATATTTCTTAAGCAGAACACAAAAAGCATTAATTACAAAGGGAAAGATTAATAAATCAGATTTCATCAAAATTAAGATGTCTGTTCTTAAAGAACTCTAAATATTGGGAATCTGCTTGCCTTACAGCTCAATCAGCTGACATTGAAGTTTACAGGTCTACAAGGTCTACTCACATGCACAAAAAATGGAGAAGATGTGGTAGAAAGCCAAGGAGACAAAGTTTCTTTTGAGGCTTCCGGAATGGAGAGGAATCAAGGTGCTTGGGTGCTTGGGATTGAAACATTGTAACAATGTATCCTCCCCCCACCAGGACTCCGTGGTGTGGAACAGCTTGTTGATCATGGTCATGGAGGCCCATTAGTGTATAATAGGGTATAGTAGGGTAACCTTTACAGAGATAGATTAAAATATAACTAGCATCCTGAATAACACCTATAGCGACCTAATAGTTCCCACTGCAACAGTTCCTGGGTGCTGACTCGCCCCTAACCTTGTAGTGAATGTATAAAAGGCATGGACCTGCTGCACTCTGACCTCAGCCTTTGGATAGGAATCCACTGAGCCAGTGCTGGCACTAATAAATGCTGCTTCTGGCCAAACGTCTCGGTGTCCCGACTCCTTGTTCATAGTTCCCGCGGTTCCTACAACAAAGAGACATTAATATTTTTAGGGGGAAGCTGAAATGACTGCGCAAGAATAGTCTGGTAAGAGATGAGCCCGTGTGCATCATTCTCTGCCATAAGCTAAGTCCATTACCACACCTCTATCCACTTTCCACCTCCCCTTGTCTTTCTGAGGATAGTAATTTTTGTAAAGTTTCCCATTTCTAAAAAATTCCCTTGCTATTACTTTAATGGGGTTTGGGGATGGAAGGGTAGATGTGTATTCCTCCATGGTCAGCCAACAGTCTCCAGGGGATTTTCAGGTACACTGAACCTTGAGAGCGCCAGGCTATATCCAACAGGGTAATAGTAACCAACCAGAGAGATTATAGGGCTGATTGTCCTTTTATGTCATGTTTTAAATTTCCAGGATCTCAGCCTTGTGCGCTAATTACTATTTTTTTTATAATTTATTTTGGTATCATTATTCTACAATTACATGTGCAATATTATGGTTATTAAACCACCCCCTTCATCAGGTCCCCCCCCACCAACCCCATTATTCTTATAATATCTTGTTCTTGTTTCATAGCCACAACATCTCTCACCTGTCTGAGCATATTATATATTTTAAAGTTTTATTCTCTTCCCAGTCTTGGCTTTCTCTCTCTCTCTCTCTCTCGTGCTTTCTGTCTCTGTCTCTCTCATTCTCTCCAAGTTTTCTCTGTTTATTTTTTCCTCTGTTTTTTACAGCAAGGGCCTTCCTTAAATATCTGGTGATATTTGACTCCCCATTCATGTGAAAAATAAGACACTACAAAGTTTATTGGCAGCAATATATTTTCAGACATGCCAAGACTCAAAAAGTACCTTCTTTGCAGCACTCAGAAAGTGACTGGAGGATATGGTCTACCAAAAGAAAGGAGCCAATTAGGACAGAGGAAGACTAAAAGGACAGGGGATGCATCACAGGTGATGGCAAAGGAAATTCCTAGAACAATAGACATGCAACCGACCTGAAGAGAAAATAACCAAAAGCAGAGCAGGAACATAAAGGGCTCCAAAAGGGAAGATTCCATGGAAAATAGGAATTGAGGAATTACCTGATTGTTTTGCTTATGTAGAAAATAGTATTGAGACATTGATGGAGTGTTAGGGTAGAGTGCGCAATCAGTACATAAAAATCTAAATGTATAGGAGGCAAAACAAGAAATTGTTAGAAAAGGGAAATGTAATCATAGTATGCTAATTGGCTCAACTGTGAATATGACATATCATCATTCAGTGTAAACGCTGCAATACTGGTTTTCCCCAAATTGTGATATAACTATACTGGGAATGTGGGGGAGGAGAAGATATGGGTAGAAGTGTAAGAGGCCTAAGTCCTTATCTACTATAAGAGGAAGCCAAAAGGTAATATTTAAAAGTGATTAATCAAGAAATAGCAATCTAAGCATATTTACAAATGTGAAAATAAATGCCAGTCAAAATAACCAGAACATTTGAAAGTTGTTACCTTTGAGGAGGAAAATTGAGGGTTTGGGAATGGATTGGACAAGGGAACTATTATTTACTGGGTGTCTTTTGGCATTATTTGACTTTTAATTATAGATTATTGAATTATTGTTGAAAAAATTAAGCACGTTCAGCAGGGGAGCTAATTAAAATTCATATCCCTGGGCCCATTCCTAGAGATTTGGATTCATTTAGTACAGGGGGAATCTATATTTTAAGCAAACACCCCAACTCAGATAAACACATTAGTGTAGCCCCTTCTTGTTTTTACTCCAAACATAACTTTTTTAAGAAGCACTTTTTGTGGGTTTAAATTTTTCTTCTTATTTTACAGTTCTCATTCCTTCCTTGGATTCAACCTTCCTGAACATGTATGAATAGGTATATATATGCCATTTAAAAATATTTGTCCTTGAGTGTGCTTATTTTTTCCATCGATTGTGTGTCTCCTTCCATAATCTAAGCTCATCTGAAAGCTCCCTGTAAGGTCACATCATCTTCTTTAGATTCACTCTTCTTTTCTTCTAACTGGGGATCATTTTCAGTTGTATAGTGAGATTTTCATTTTTGAGAGCTTCCCACCCTCTTAATATAGTTTCTCTACAGAGCCGCAGTCGGTGGGTTCCAAACATTTCTCTCTGAACTTAGTTGCCTTAGGTTACTTAGACAGAGTTGTCTGATTATAAATGTGTTGTCTTTGTCTTAAATTTTAAGATTTCTAATTTTTGCCTTATGATGTTACAGGATACAATAATATAGTGTTTCATGGCTTTTCCAGTGACTCCGGGAAAATGAAAAGTTGTTGCTAACCTAGAGACCCAGAACTTACCCATTCATATTTAAGAGTTTTCCTTACTGGCAGAGACAAAAGAACTGGCCTAAGCCCTCAGTAGTTCTTCAACTGGGTGAAGGCATTAAATTGCCCTTTTGGAGTGGTCAGTATCCATTGTAGATATTTTTATCCTGTTCCTCAGGAAAAAGTGAACTAACTAAAAATGTTATATATAACCCTTTGGATTTTTAGAAGTCAGGACTGATGATTTTAAGTAAGCATTATTTGTCACTAAGTCATAGTTCTCTATAAAATTTGGAAATTTACATGAAAGTTACCATTTGTAGTCAATTTGGCTGCATTTGATTCTTAAGAAGACAACTGAAATTCTGCAGTATCTGTTTCCTAGTTTAAACAAGAGGCTACTTTCCAGATTGAGATTACCTGTGTGCACGACCTTGAAAAACGATAAGGCACTTGTTAAAAAAAATACAACTTTCTCCTACACAGCTAGATTTTACAGATATGTTTAGCATAACTTATTTAACACCCTATTTTTTTCCTTCAAAGCAATATTTATGTAGTCATGAATTCAAGGAAATTATTTGTGACATCTCAGGAATCTACACACACAGAAACTTCTCAAGGTAAGAGCTCCAGATGTAAGCACATTCTATAAAAATAGTAAATTATTATTATTGAAAACAATTGGTAAGTCAATAAAAAAGAAATATTATTTCAGCATTGAATTTCAGTAAGTTTAGCATGCAAAGGAATACATGATCTGTATAGCTTACACTTTCATCACCAAGTAAAACATTAATGCGCTAGAAACTTGGAAGAAGTCTAATTTATTTGAAAACAAAAATAATTACCTTCATTTACAGTCTAACAATGCGGTGGTGGCTATATTGTATTCTGAAGAGTTCTTTCAAGTCTTTATATTTATTTTTTTGTTTATTTCCACTTTCTGTTACTTTTTAAAAATGTTAGGCAATTTAATTTTGAAAAATAGAAGGGCTAAATACCCCTACTTGTCACTAGATGGCGGTAATTCCAGTATGGGTCTCAAT
>JAVSCE010011960.1:0-28011 GCA_032199065.1 Smutsia gigantea
TGTTCACTTTTGAGAAAATGTCTGCTAAGTACCCAAGTTGGAATAAGCACAGTTTGTCAGTTGTTCCTTCAAGTGAAAATGATGTTCCAGGGAAAACAAGGCCTGTTGCGCTCCCACCTCAAATAACTGTACAAGCTCCTTTCCTGGAGAGGGCGTTGCATCCCAGTGCACAGCAGAGGTGCTTTGTGCGCCCCTCCTGTTCAGCTCTGCAGTTGACAAACAGATCTGAACTCAGTGGTCCAGATTTCATCAAGGCAACCATTGTTACTGCTTCAGCAAAGCCATCGAAATGCAACTGGACTTCCCTCTGGGAGCATGCAGTGGTGAGAGGGACAATGACCACTAGTACAGGTTGGTGCCACTGCTTTCACTCAGGCCAAGGCATCAGCAGGTTTGTCCACTACTGATTTTGCACTATCATGGCGAATGTCAACAAAGTAAAAATGTCAAATAACATATTAATATTATTATTATGTGAGTAGTTTTGATGGCTCAGACGTCCTGAAAGAGCCTCAATGACCCTCAGGGCTTTGTGGACCACAGTTTTAGAACACTGGGCTAATAGATAGTCCTTTTCTTCAATGAGCTTATAATCTGTCTAGATTGACAAGACTAATAATACAAAACACTAAATATAAATGTAACCTGTATTATCTGTGCTGCATGATTGCGTAAGCTCTGTAGGAGTTTACAGAAGAGAAAAATTAGTGAGGGACGAAGAGTCAGTGAAGGCTTCTTGGAACAAGTAGGCCAAAACAGAGTTGTCATCTAGCATATGCCCTTTCCTGCCCTCTCTGAGGTTCAGGTCCGTTAACTATTTCAAAATTTAGTTGAAGTGTCATCAACTTTAGGAAAATTCCCTTGATTAAACTTAGCTCTGTCTACTTTCCCTCTACTTGGCACCTGCTCTACATTTAAATAATCATTTACTTATGCACAGTGATCTGCAAGTAAGTGTATAACAATCAGCACTTAAAAAAAATCAGACCTGATTTGTAGTTTTTGCTAATTTCTGTGATGTAATACTTTCACCATAACCAATTATAAGCTATGAATGGTTTACAACATTCCTGAAAAAAATTTTTAAATAATTTATTTTGGTATCATTAATCTACAATTACATGGGCAGTATTATGATTATTAAACTACCCCCTTCATCAGGTCCCCCACACGAACCCCATTACAGTCACTGTCCATCAGCGTAGTGAGGTGCTACAGAATCACTACTTGTCTTCTCTGAGTTGTACAGCCCTCCCTGTGCCCCCCCAACATTACATCTGGTAATCGTAATGCCCCTTTTTCCCCCTTGTCCCTCCCTTCCCACCCATCCTCCCCAGTCCCTTTCCCTTTGGTCACTATTAGTCCGTTCTTGGGTTCTGTGAGTCAGCTGCTCTTTTGTTCCCTCAGTTTTTTTCTTTGCTCTTATACTCCACATATGAGTGAAATCATTTGATACTTGTCTTTTTTGGCTTGGCTTAGTTCACTGAGCATAATAGCCTCTAGTGCCATCCATGTTGTTGCAAATGGTAGGATTTGTTTTCTTCTTATGGCTGAATAATATTCCATTGTGTATATGTACCACTTCTTCTTTATCCATTCATCTACTGATGGTCACTTAGGTTGCTTCCATTTCTTGGCTATTGTAAATAGTGCTGCAATAAACATAGGGGTGCATATGTCTTTTTCAAATTGGGCTGCTGCATTCTTAGGGTAAATTCCTAGGAGTGGAATTCCTGGGTGAAATGGTATTTCTATTTTGAGTTTTTTGAGGAACCTCCATACTGCTTTCCACAATGGTTGAACTAATTTGCATTCCCACCAGCAGTGTAGGAGGGTTCCCTTTTCTCCACATCCTCGCCAACATTTGTTGTTGTTTGTGTTTTGGATGTTGGCCATCCTCACGGGTGTGAGGTGATATCTCATTGTGGTTTTAATCTGCATTTCTCTGATGATTAGCGATGTGGAGCATCTTTTCATGTGCCTCTTGGCCATCTGAATTTCTTCTTTGGAGAAGCGTCTATTCATGTCCTCTGCCCATTTCTTAATTGGATTATTTGCTTTTTGTTTGTTGAGGTGCGTGAGTTCTTTATATATTTTGGATGTCAACCCCTTATCGGATACGTCATTTATGAATATATTCTCCCATACTGTAGGATGTCTTTTTGTTCTACTGATGGTGTCCTTTGCTGTACAGAAGCTTTTCAGCTTGATATAGTCCCACTTGTTCATTTTTGCTTTTGTTTCCCTTGCCCGGGGAGATATGTTCATGAAGAAGTCGCTCATGTTTATGTCCAAGAGATTTTTGCCTATGTTTTTTTCTAAGAGTTTTATGGTTTCATGACTTACATTCAGGTCTTTGATCCATTTTGAGTTTACTTTTGTGTATGGGGTTAGACAGCAGTCCAGTTTCATTCTCTTACATGTAGCTGTCCAGTTTTTCCAACACCAGCTGCTGAAGAGGCTGTCATCTCCCCATTGTATATCCAAGGCTGCTTTATCAAATATTAATTGACTGTATATGTTTGGGTTAATGTTTGGATTTTCTATTCTGTTCCACTGGTCTGTGGGTCTGTTTTTGTGCCAATACCAAATTGTCTTGATTACTGTGGCTTTGTAGTAGACCTTGAAGTCAGGGAGCATAATTCCCCCTGTTTTATTCCTCTTCTCAGGATTGCTTTGGCTATTCGGGGTCTTTTGTGGTTCCATATGAATTTTAGAATTATTTGTTCCAGTTCATTGAAGAAAGCTGTTGGTAGTTTGATAGGGATTGCGTTGAATCTGTAGATTGCTTTAGGTAGTATAGCCATTTTGACAATATTTATTCTTCCTAGCCAAGAGCATGGGATGCATTTCCATTTGTTAGTGTCCTCTTTAATTTCTCTTAGGAGTGTCTTGTAGTTTTCAGAGTACAGGTCTTTCACTTCCTTCGTTAGGTTTATTCCTAGGTATTTTATTCTTTTTGATGCAATTGTGAATGGAATTGTTTTTCTGATTTCTCTTTCTGTTAGTTCATCATTAGTGCATAGGAAAGCAACAGATTTCTGTGTGTTAATTTTGTATCCTGCAATTTTGCTGAATTCAGATATTAGTTCTAGGAGTTTTAGAGTGGAGTCTTTAGGGTTTTTTATGTACAATATCATGTCATCTGCAAATAGTGACAGTTTGACTTCTTCTTTACCAGTCCGGATCCCTTGTATTTCTTTGTTCATTCCTGAAATTTTAACAAATGATTCCAACATGACACTGTGAGTCATACTAATTCCACTTGAGAGCAAGGATGATGCCATCTATTCTTTCTATATATCCTGAATGATCCAGTGCAGCACCAAGCAGAAACTCAACTTTGAGTGACTTATAGATGTATCCAAAGATAAACAGCTAGTGAGTGTTGCTAAAAACAAATTAAATGATCTCCTAGGTCTTTTGGACAATAAAATTCTATTAGGCAAAGACACTATAAAATCTGTCAAAGTTCTGTTGCTTCTAGAAATCATAGATACTTAAAAGACAGTTACTGTGATTAGAGAGGCTGTGTAGCATAAGTTCTCATCTTAGAGCTGGGAAGGGAGAAAGAGAATGTTTACTGAGCAATTCTAATATGCCCAGTACTGTGCTATCTATGTATTTTACTTACTAATCTCATTTAATGCTTGTAACTTCACTTATATAGTATACCTACTTTGCTGATGATCTCTGAAGTTCTCCTACATTGTTGCTCTTCTGGTCATGTCTTGGGTTCCTCTATAGTTTTGTTTTTAGTCAGTTCTATATTTCAGAGATACTATTGTATCAAAAATTGTGGGGCATCTTAAAGAGTAAGGGTTTTGGGATTAGATAGATGGGATTTCGAACCTCAGCTCTGTATAACTTTTAGCAAATTTCTTAAGATCTCTAAACTTCAGTTTAGATTTCTAAAATGAGACGATGATACTTAACTCGTAAGTTCTAATGATACCTCATAAGGAAGGAATATTGAGAAAATGTATCTGCTGAAGTGTACTATTCTAAAAATTGCTTTCTCTTGTTTCTCCACCATCACAAAGCTTTTGAAAAACAAAATTGATTGATAGGTTCTATTTTGATTTCAAGCATACACTTTTTTCCAGGAAGTAATTTTTATAATGCTTTAGAAATAGTCCCATTACCTGAATTCCATTTCAGTCTCTAGGCTTTCAATCTGCTTTGTAATGGAATCCTCTGACTCAGAAACTTGACCACGCAGTTCAGCAAGTGAGAATGTTCGCCTCTGTAAAGAATAGTGAGAATGAGGGTGAAGTACTACAAGGAAAGGGATCCTCCAAAGTGGTGCAGGCTTCTGAGAAGTGCAGAGTCTGAGTATGGGTAACATATTGCCGTATGGGCACTTACCCGGAGTTTAGGAGGAGGATTCTCCCCAGATTCCTTTTTCTCTTTGAGTTGAGCCACATCCTGAGCCAGGATTTTTCTATCTTCAAGAAGGTCACTGAGATGGCGTTTGGCTTCCTCAGTACTGACCATAACCTCAATTTCATTTCCAAGCCAATTCTAGAAGTCAAGTCAGTGATGTTGTGTTAGGGATGAGGAATCTCTTCCCATGGGATAGATTTAGCTCCAGATTTAATTTCACTCAGACCAGAGCCCAAGTAACAAGAAGTGAGATTTCCATTCATGCCTAAACTCCCCCAAAATTCTAATAGCTCTCTAAGAACCTTTAATGGCAATATCCCAAAAGGTCACAAGAAAGGCTTTCTGCAGAAAAACTTTTTCCAGATATCCTAGCATTTTGATGTACTATGTGTTTAACCTTTGCCTTTTTTCCTTAACCAGTCACGATATAGTATTCAAGTATATTTCGATTGTCCATTTTGTGTAATAAACAGTTATCCATTCTTAACCTTTAAATTAGATGAATAGAATATTTTCCAGCAAACAAAATTAACCTAATTCAGTTTTTAAAAAAGTAACCATCCCTGAGAACACTTTCACTTTTGGTGAAGCTATACCATGCTAAGAGTAATCAACACAAAGCTGGAGTGGATATATTAATATCATATAATGTAGAATTCACATCAAAGAATATTACCAAGGATAAAAAAAGATCATTTCATAATGATAAAGGAGTTCATTATTCAAGAGAACTTAATCCTTAACATTTATGCCTCTAATAACAAAGCGCCAACATATGTGAAACGGAATCACATATAAGCCAATAAAGAGATAATATGGAATCATAATAATACTGAATTAGTCCAAAAAAAGCCAGAAAAGAATGAAAAAGGGAATAAAGAACAGATGGGACAAATAGAAAACAAACAGCAATATGTCAGATTCACACCTAACCATATCAATAATCATATTAAATTTAAGTGGTCTAAACACTCCAATTAAAATGAAGAGATTGTCAGATTAGATTTAAAAAGCTAGACCCAGCTATATGCTGCTTACAAAAAAACCCACTTTTAAAATGAAGGAATAAATAGGACAAAACTGAAAGGACTGAAAAAAGTCGTGTTAAAATAGTCAAAAGAAAGCTGGAGGGGCTATATTATTATCAGAAAAAGTATATTTCAGAACAAAGAGTATTACCAGGGATAAAAAAAGTTCATTTCATAATAATAAAGTGATCATTTAATGCTAAAACTTTATGCCCCTAGTAACAAAGCTTCAAGATACATGAAACAAAAACATATAGAACTACAAGGAGAAAAAGACAAATCTATAATTCTAGTTGGGAATTTCAGTATCCATCTCTGAATAATTAGTAGAACAAGTAGGTAGAAATTCGGTAAGGATACAGTTGAAGTGCACAGCACAATCAATCAAATAGACATGACTGACAGTCACAGACATTCTATCCAACAGCAGAATACACATTTTTCTCAAGTACACATAGAACATTTGCTAAGACTGACCATATTCTAGGCCTTAAATCTCAATAAATTCAAAAGGATTCAAGTAATATAAAGTATGTTCTCTGATCGCAATGGAATTAAATTATAAATCATAACAGAAAGGTATTTGGAAAAATACACCAATATTTGTAAACTAAATAAAATACTTCTAAATAACCCATGGGTCAAAGAAGAAATCAACAAGGAAATTAGAATGTATTTTGAATTGAATGAAAATGAAAACATAACTATCAAAATTTGTGGGATGTCATTAAAGGAGTACTTAAGGGGAAATTTATAACACCACATGCCTATATTAGAAAAAAAGACATCAGTGATCTCAGCTTCTAGTTTAAGAAACTAAAAAAATAAGAGCCAATTAAGTCCAAAGCAAAAATGAGGAAATAATAAAGTTCAATTACTAGAAATTAATGAGCTGGGTTTTGGGGGTATACTTTTTTTTTGGCATTTTTTTTAGTTTATTTTGATATCATTAATCTACAATTAAATGAGTAATATTATGGTGATTACACTACCGCCTTCATCAGGTTCCCCCCCCTCCAACCCCCTTGCAGTCACTGTCCATCAGCGTGGGGGTATACTTTTTATTGTGGTAAAATATACATAACATAAAATTTACCATTTTAACCATTTGTAAGAATGAATTGCTTCTTTGATACACTTCTAGCTAAACTGATCAGGAAAAAAGAGAAATATACAAAATATCAACAACAGGAATGAGATATATGACATTACTACAGCTTTTATAGATATTAGAATGATAATATGAGTAACTTCATGCCAATTGGACAACATAGATGAAACACACAAGTTTACTGAAATACACAAACTATCAAAGCACACTCAAATATATAACCTGAACAGCTATATTTATCTAAAAAATTTTAATTTAGTTAACTGTTCTTCCCCCCAAAAACAAAAACTAACAAACCCTCAGGCCTGATGGTTTAACTTGTGAATTGTACTGAACTTAAGGAAGAAACCGTATTAATTCTATATAAACTCTTGCAGCAAGTCAAGAGGAAGGAATACTTTCCAACTTATTCTAAGAGGTCAGCATTTCCTTGATACCAAAACCAGACAAAGATATTACAAGAAAACAACAGACCAATATCTGTCATGAACACAGATGCAAAAATTTTATACACAAAATTTTAATTTTATGTGTTGTTGCATTCAACAATACATGAAAAGGATGATATATCACAACCAAGTGGAGTTTATCCAAGGAATGCAAGGCTGGTTCTATATTTGAACATCAAAATAATTCAACAAATCAACAAACTCAAGACAAAACGCATTTGACAAAATTTACATCTACTAAGAATAAAAACTTACAGTAACCTAAGAATAGATAAGAACTTTCTCAATCTGATACAGGGCATCTATGAAACACCTACAGCTAACATCATACTTAATGGTGAAAGACTAAATGATTTCACCAAGCTCAGGAAAAACAAAAGGGCTTCTACTGTTACCACTCCTCTTTGATATCATCCTGAAGGTCCTAGTCAATGCGATAGGGCAAGTAAAAGAAATAAAAGACATACAGATTAGAAAGGAAGAAATAAAGCTGTATTTACAGATGGCATGATTGTCTATGTAGAAAATCCCAAAGAACCTACAAAATACCTACTAGATTATTAGTCAGGAGATAGAAGTTAATATACAAAAATCAATTGTATTTCTATATACTGTCAATGAACAACTATATAAACAATTTGGCAGTTTCCTATATAAAGTTAAAAATATATTTATTATATAACCCAGCAATCCCACTCCTAGGTATTTACCCAAGTGAAATGATGACCTATATTTATATAGAAATCTGTATGTGAATGTTTCTATAGCAGCTTTATTCATAATCACCAAAAACTGGGAAGAAACCCCCCAAGATATCCTTTAACAGGTGAATAGATAAACTGTGGGATATCCATACAATAGACATGGAATCATACAATAGATATCCAGAAGTCAACAGACTTCTGGAATACAGAAAAAAAAAAAGTAGAAACTACTGATAGAGGCAACATGGATGAATTTCAAAATGCGTTATGCTAAGTGAAAGAAGCCATACTGCATGTTTCTATTTATATGACATTGATGCAAAGGGAAAAAAGTAATGACAGACTACAGATCAATGTTTACCAAGGGCCAGAGATGTGGGAGGAGTTGACTACAAAGGAGTACAGGGGAATTTTGGGGGATAATAGAACTACTATATACATAGTATACTACACTATACTATACTATATGCATATATATATATATATACACACACACACTACTATATCTAGATTGTAATGGTGGTTATACAACTGTACGTGTTGTCAAAACTTGCAGAATTGTACACTAACAAGGGTAAGTAAATTTTACTGTATAGAAGTTATGCCTTAATCAAATAAATTGGAAAAAAAAATCAATGTCATTTGCCATATTAACAGAGTAAAAACAAACCATAAGGTCATCTCAATAGGATTTAGAAAAAACTTTTGAAAAAAAACCTAACATCCATTCATGATAAAAACTTTCAGCCAACTAGGAATAGAAAGGAAATTCTTCAACCTGATAAAGGACATATATAAAATCCTACAGCTAATATCATACTTAATGGTGAAAGATTGGATGGTTTCTCCCTAAGACTGAGAACAAAGCAAGGATGTCCACTTTCACTTACTATATTCAATATTTACTGGGGGTTCTAGCAAATGCAATGAGGCAAGGTAAAGTTAAAAAAAGAGCAGATAAGAATAAATAGAATTGTACCTATTTGGAGATGACATGATCATTTATGTAGAAAATCCTAAGGACTCTACAAAAAAGCTAAAAGAACCAACAAATATGTCCGAACAGTTGCAAATTGAAATAAAAAAATACATTTCCAATATCTTAAAAATATGAAATACCTAAGGATATATTTGACAAAAGATGTGCAATATCTGTACATTCAAAACTAAAACACTACTGAGAGAAATTAAAGACTTAATAAATGGAGAGATGTGACATGTTCATGGATCAAAAGATTCAATATTGTTAAAATGTAAATTCTCCTCAAATTTATCTATAGATTCTATGTAATCCCCAAACTCCTGGCAAACTTGCTATAGAAATTGACAAGCTGATTCTAAAATTTTGAGAAATGAATACTAAAACAGCAATGAGTTACCCCTCACTGCCCATTCACTAGAAGACCTAAAATTTAAAAGACTGATCATACTAAGAATTGGTGAGAATGTACAATAAGAACCCTCATATATTGCTATAGAAATATAGAGTGGTAAAACCACTTTGGAATACAATTTGGCAGTTGCTTAAAAGTTAAAGCACACTTACCATATGAGCCAGCCATTCTATTCCTAGATTACCGACCCAAAAGAAATAAAAACATATATCCATACAGTGTAAACAAATTCTTAGTACAATATTTGTAAGAGGCAAAAACTGGAAACAACACAAATGTCCGTCAACAAATGAATGGATAAACAGTTCTGTATCCATACAATGGGATGCCACTCAGCAATAAAAAGGAAAGAAGTATTGATACACACAACCACATGGATGAATCTCAAAATAATTATGTTGGATGAATGCCAAAACCCCCCCACCCTTGTATGATGCCATTTTTATAAAATTATAGAAAATGGAAACAAATCTATCATGACAGTAAGCAGGTTAATGGTTGCCTGGAGATGGGGGATAGAGGGGTAGATTGTGGAGGGGAAGGAGAAATTACAAAGGGATACGAAGGAAGTTTTGTTCATGATGGACATTGACATTATCTCAATTGTGATGATTTCAGGGTTGCATATCTGTTTCAAAGCTTATTCAGTTGTATAGTTTAAATATGTACAACTTATTGTAGGTCAGTTACTCAATAAAACTGTTAAAAAGTAACTGAACCTCAAAAGGGGCAGGGATAGAAAGTGTTCTCTACTCTTGGTCAATATCTTTAGGAAATAGACTTTCAAGTTCTGCAGTATTTACTTCTAAATGAAAAGAAAGCTTTTTCACGTATTTTCCTATTTCCAATGTGCACAAGAGAAATGGCAGTTCAGCCTGTCCATACCTTCACTCGAGCTGCAGTGCCTTCCATTCCACGGCTCTGAGTCTCTTTCCGCTTATCTGCCACCTCCCGTTGTTTTTGGAGAGCATCTTTGAGACGCTTGTTAGCAGCTGCTGCCTAAATAAAAACACCTCATAGTAATGTTGAGTTGAAGGGTAAAAACAACATTTTAATTTCTAGCATATTAGTAAAGAAAAATAAAAAGTTCTATGGGCTTGAGTTCCTATAGGAACCAAGTTTATAACTCTCCAAGTACATAATGTTGGCAAACAGCTACTGCTTTAGAACCTATGGGGAGGCACATATTTCAAGGAAGTATTGTAAACTGAAAGTGTCAGGAAATGTCGCATTATCAATATTACTCTGTATTTATTTTAGAAAGAAACCCAATTGAAAAAAAAATCTTATTTGAATAGTACTATTTTCATCAGGTTTTTATCTGCTCATAGTTTATGACATATAAATTGGGGTCAAGATTTAGATCCCTGGTTTCTCAGGGCACAGGATTATTTAAGGGATACTACTTTGCCAGCACCTAAGCCTGGAAGTGACAATACACTTGACCTAGCAGTTTGGATTTTCTTACCTCCTCAGTTTTACGTCTGAGCACATTAGACTGTTTTTGGAAGTTTCTTTCAAGTTTGAGCAGTTCATATTGCCTCTTACGGTCCTGAGAAGAAAAAAGTCAGACTTCTAATTTTTATTTAGCTAGCTAAGATAAAACCTTATAATATAACTAAAGAGTCTTTCAATGGTACAGTCCTTATGGAAAACAGAATGGGGATTCCTCAAAAAATTAAAAATAGAACTACCATACAATCCAGCAGTCACACTACTGGGTATATATCCAAAAGAAATGAAATTGGTATCTTGAAGAGATATCTGTATTCCCACATTCACTGCAGCATTATTCACAATAACCAGGAAATAGAAATGTCTTTGTCAACAGATGAATGGATAAAGAAAATGTGATATGTACACACACACACACACACACCAAATGGAATATTATTCACCCATAAACAAGAAAGAAATCCTGTCATTTGTAATAACATGGATAAACCCGGAGGTCATTATGGTAAGTGAAATAAACCAGACCGAGAAAGATAATACTGTATTTTACTTACATATGGAATCTAAAAAAGTCAAACTCTTAGAACCAGAGAGTTACCAGGTTATGAGGGACTGCAGGGGTGGGGAAAATGGGGGAAGGTTGGTCAATGGGTACAAATTTTCAGTTACAAGTTTCGGGGATCGTTGTGTAGCATTAGTGACTATAGTTAATAATTATTGTATACTTGAAATTTGCTAAGAGTTCTCACCAAACTGAACAAAAAAGGGTAACTATATGAGGTGATGGTTATGTTGCAATCAGCATATATGACATCTCCAAATTAATTCTTCTCTTTCAAGACTGTTAAGACCATTCTGGGTCACTTGTATTTCTACATGAATTTAATGATCAGCATATGAATTTCTGCAAATAAGCCAGATGAAATTTTGCCTGGGATAGTGTTGAATCTGTAAATCAATCCGGGGATTTATTCTGTCTTAAGACTATTAAGTCTTCCCATCCATGAACACGGGTTTATTTAGATTTATTTATTTATTCAGATCTTTAATTATTCAATGATGTTTTACAGTTTTTAGTGTATGTCTTACACTTGTTCTGTTAAATTTATTCCTAGTATTTTATTCTTATCGATGCTATTATAAATGGAATTGTTTTAATTTCATATTCAAATTCTTATTTGCTAGTGTATAGGAACTGATTTTTATATTGAACTTATGCAACTTTGCTGAACTCATGTATTAGTTCTAATAGTTTTTTAGTAGACTCTCTAGGATTTTCTACATATAAAATCCTATGATATAAAATATCATCTGGTAATGAGAGAAAGTTTTGCTTCTTCCTCTCCAAACTAATGCCTTTTATGTGTTTTTCTTGCCTAAATACCCTGGCTAGAACCTCCAGAACATTGAATAAAAGTGGCAAGAGTGAATAATCTTTGTCTTGCTCCTGAATTTAGGGGGAAATAACCTGTCTTTCACCATAAATATGATGTTAGCTGTGGGATTTTTTCATAAACGTCCTTTACCAAGTTGAGGAAATTCCCTTCTACTCCATTCATGTCTTGAGTGTTTTTACCATAATAGGGTGTTGGATTTTGTCAAATGCTATTTCTGTGTCTATTGAGTTGATCATGTATTTCTTGTCCTTTATTCTACTGATATGATGTATTACACTAATTGATTTTCAGATGTTAAAGAAGACCTGTGATTTTTCAGGTAAACTTACTTGGTCACGGTGTATCATTCTTTTTAATTTTTTAAAATGCATTATGTTTTTATTATAAAAACTTATTTTTTTAACAGGTAATACATACACATGATTTAAAATTAGAAATTTCCCTCTATCCTGCTATCCACCCAGTTCTCTTCCCTGGAAACACTAATGTTATTAATAATATAGTATCATTCTTTTTATATGTTGTTGGGTTCAGTTTTTTAGTATTATGTTGAAGATTTTCATATCTATATTCATAAGCTATATTGTTCTGTAGTTTTATTTTCTTGGGATGTCTTTGTATGCTTTTGGTACCAGGTAAATACTGGCCTCATAGAATGAGTTGGGAAGTGTTCCCTCTGCTTCTGTTTTTTGGAATAGTTTCTGAAAATTTGGTATTATTTCTTTTTTAAATGTTTGAAGGAACTTACCAGTGATGCCAGGATCTGAACATTTCTTTCTGGGAAGTTTTACATTACTAACTTAATCCCTTGTTACAGGTCTGTAAAGAAAGACTTTCTATTTCTTCTTGAGTCAGTTTTGGTAGTTTTTTCTTTACAATAATTTTTCCATTTCATCTGGGCTATCTGATTTGTTGGCATATAGTAGTTCATAGCATTTTCTTATAATCCTTTCCTTCTGAAAGACTAGTAGTGATGTTCCTGCTTTCATTCCTAATTTCAGTAATTTGAATTTTCTCTTTTTTTCTTGTTAAGCCTATCTAAAGGTTTGCCAGTATTTGTTGATCATTTCAAAGGACTAAATCTTGGTTTCATTGATTTCCTCTGTTTATTTTTCTATTCTCTATTTCATTAATTTCCACTGTAGACTTGACTACTTCCTTCCACTGACTAGCTTTTGGTTTAGTTTGCTCTCCTTTTTTCAATGTCTTAAAGTAGAAGGCTAGGTTATTGAGATCTTTCATTTTTTAATATAGGCATTTACAACTATGAATTTCCCTCTAAACGCTGCTTTAGCTGCATCCCATAAGTTTTGTTATGTTATGTCTTTGTTTTTATTCATCTCAGATTTTCCTTGTGATTTCTTCTTTGACCCACTATTTAATTAGGACTGTGTTAATTTCTTCGTATTTGTGAATTTCCCAAATTTCTTTCTGCTGTTGATTTCTTATTTCATTCCATGTGGTTGGAAAACATACCTTGTATTATTTCAATTCTTTTAAATTTACTGAGACATGTTTTATGGTCTAACATATACTCTATCCTACAGAATGCTCAGTGTGCACTTGAGAATATATCTTGCTATTGCTGGTTGGAGTGTTCTATAGATGTCTGTTAGGTTTAGCTTATAGTATTGTTGAAGTCTTTGATATCCTTGCTGATCTTGTGACTAATTGTTATATCCATTATTGAAAGTGGGGTACTGCAGTGTCTGAATATTAATGTTGATTTGTCTATGTCTCCTGTCATTTTTGTGTTGGCTACATGTATTTTGAGGCTTTGTTAGGTGCATATATTTTCTATAATTGCTATGTATTCCTGGTGGACTGACTCTTTTACCATTATAAAATGTTCTTTTATTTCTATTAATATTTTGTGTTTAAAGTGTATTTTATTTGTATAGCCATTTCAGCTTTTACAGTTGATGTTTATATGGTAGATCTTTTTCCATCCTTCTTTCAACCTCTCTGTATCTTTGAATCCATTATCTACCTTCTGTAAACAGCAAATTTTGTTATATATCTTGTTTTTTAATCCAGTCTAACAATCTGTCTTTTGAATAGATTGTTTAATCTATTTACATGTTTGTATTGATATGGTTAGATTTAAATTTACTTTTTGTTTTCTACATCTTATCTTTTTTGTTTCTCCATTCTTCTTTTATTGCTTTCTTTCATATTAAGTGAATATGAATATTTTGTAGTATAGTACATTAATTCTCTTAATGATTATTTCACTATATTTTGAGTTTTCTTAGTAACTGCCCTAGTGCTTATAATAAACATCTTCTCAGAATTTACTTCAGATAGTGACTTAATTAGTTTAATTCCAGTGAGACATAGAAACATTATCCCTATATAGCTCTGTTCTCTTCTCTTTTTATGCTATTATTGTTATGCATATTACAGCTATATGTAATCCCAAAATATATTATTGTAATTATTACTTTATATAGTTTATGTTGTTTAAACAAGCTATGATGAAAGGAGAGGAAATATATATTTATAGAATTTGTTCTTATCTACCATTTCTGGTTCTCCTTATTTCTTCCTGTAGATTCATATTACCATATGATGTTATTCTATACTCTAATACAACTATGCTCCCAGCCACCTCCATTGTGCTGCTATTGTCAAATATACTACATATTTATATGTTATAGGCCCATCAATACAATTATGACAGATGATTTTATACACCTGCTTTTTAAGTCAGTTTTAAGAGAAGAAAGGAGAACAAATACACAATTATACTCTCTTTTAGAATTACCTACATAATATCTTTACTGGCACTTTTTGCTTTTGTGTTTTTTTTCTTTTTTGTGCAGATTCAAATTATTGTCTCATATCACTTGCTTTCATTCTGAAGTTCTTTTAGTATTTCTTGTAAGGTAGGTATACTAAAAACAAATTCACTTAGCTTCTGTTTATGTGGGAATGTCTTTATTTTGCCTTCATGTAAAAAAGAAAACTGCTGTCTATAAGATTCTTGGATGACAGCGTTTTAGTTCAGCACTTTGAATATGTTGTCCTACTGCCTTCTGGCCTCCATTGTTTTTGATGAGAAGTCATCTATTAAATTTTATTGGGGTTTCTTTGTATGTGATAAGTCATTTTATCTTGCTGGTTTCAAGGATTTTTGTTTTTGTCTTTCAACATTTTGACATGATGTCTCTTGGTGTGGAACCCATTGCATTTTTTCTTATGGGGTTCATTGAGCTTCTTGGATGAGTAGATTAATGTTTTCATCAAAATTAGAAAAATTTCAGCCATTATATCTGAGTATTTTTACTACTGTTTGATTTATTGTTCTCATGGAGCTATCAATCTCCCCTAAATTGCTCACCACCAAAATTTCCATTGTTTTTGACAGCCCTTTAGGTTTTAATTTTCCCACATTCTGTCTTCAAATAAAGTCAGTCCCCTTAGGTAAGGCTGCATTCCTATAGCTGTTGCTATGGCCTGCCTCTTCCCCTGGGGAGAACCTCTGTAGCACAGCTCAGGACCTGTGCATGGGGACAGCAGCCCACTTTTCTGAGTGACATTTCTGTTCTATGAGTAGGGTACTGGGAAGGAGCAGTATAGCCTAATTTCTTGGCTTGCCTCTGCTGACATCCTATGATTAGATGGGCTGGGGTAATCAGCCCCAGAATTCCTGACCTTATACAGTAGGGGTATACCTTCAAGGCTACACATGGGGGCTAGGTGGAAGAAAGGATCGCTGGACTGTCTTGGCTGCTCTTGCCTAAAATAGAGCTTCAGCAACATGGACCTGCGGGGGATGAAAAAGAAGAAACCATAGCCATAGATTGGGAGCTGGGGGGAGGGGGGGTAAGGGGAGGGAGTTAGTCAGGGCTAAAATGCCACAGACTCTTATTTCTTACTGAGATTTACTAGATATGCTTGAATAATTATTGGTTTGCTGTATGCCTTAGGATGATTTCCAGATTATTATCTTTTTAATTTTTTATTAAGGTATTATTGATATACACTCTTATGAAGGTTTCACATGAAAAAAACAATGTGGTTACTACTTTTACTCATATTATCAAGTCCACACCCATACCCCAATGCAGTCACTGTCCATCAGTGTAGTAAGATGCCACAGATTCAATGTTTGGCTTCTCTGTGCTTTACTGTCTTCCCCGTGAGCCCCCACACCATGTGCACTAAACATAATACCCCTCAATCCCCTTCCTCCTCCCTCCCCACCTGCCTTCCCACACCCCTAACCTTTGGTAACCACTAGTCTCTTCTTGGAGTCTGTGAGTCTGCTGATATTTTGTTCCTTCAATTTTGTTGCGTTGTTATAATCCACAAATGAGGGAAATCATTTGGCACTTGTCATTCTCCACCTGGCTTATTTCACTGAGCATAACATCCACCAGCTCCATCCATGTTGTTGGAAATGGTAGGATTTGTTTCTCTCTTATGGCTGAATAGTATTCCATTGTGTATATGTACCACCTCTTCTTTATCCATTCATTTACTGATGGACACTTAGGTTCTTTCCATATCTTGGCTATTGTAAATAGTGCTGCGATAAACATAGGGGTGCATATGTCTTTTTGAATCGGAGAAGTTGTATTCTTTGGGTAAATTCCAAGGAGTGGGATTCCCAGGTCGAATGGTATTTCTATTTTTAGTTTTTTGAGGAACCTCCATATTGCTTTCCACAATGGTTGAACCAGCTTACATTACCAGCAGAAGTGTAGGAGGGTTCCCCTTTCTCCACATCCTCGCCAGCATTTGTTGTTCTTAGTCTTTTGAATGGTGGCCATCCTTACTGGTGTGAGGTGATATCTCATTGTGAGTTCAATTGCATTTCCCTGATGATTAGTGATGTGGAGCATCTTTTCATGTGTCTGTTGGCCCTCTGAATTTCTTCTTTGGAGAACTGTCTCTTCATATCCTCTGCCCATTTTTTAATTGGGTTATTTGCTTTTTGGGTGTAGAGGCGTGTAAGTTCTTCACATATTTTGGATGTTAACCCCTTGTTGGATATGTCATTTACAAATATATTCTCCCATACTGTAGGATGCCTTTTTGTTCTGTTGATCATGTCCTTTGCTGTACAGAAACGTTTTAGTTTGATGTAGTCCCATTTGTTCATTTTTTATTTTGTTTCCCTTGCTCGATGAGATGCGTTCAGGAAGATGTCGTTCATGCTTACATTCAGGAGATTTTTGCCTATGTTTTTTCTAAGAGTTTTATGGTTTCATGACTTCCATTCAGGTCTCTGATCCATTTCGAGTCTACTTTTGTGTATGGGGTTAAACAATAATCCAGTTTCATTCTCTTGCATGTAACTGTCCTGTTTTGCCAACACCAGCTGCTGAAGAGGCTGTCCTTTCCCCACTGTATGTCCATGGCTCCTTTATCATATATTAATTGACCATATATGGTTGCATTTATATCAGGGCTCTCTAGTCTGTTCCATTGGTCTATGGGTCTGTTCTTGTGCCTGTACCAAATTGCCTGGAGTACTCTGGCTTTGTAGTAAGATTGAAATTGGGGAGCATAATCCCCCCAGCTTTATTCTTCCTACTCAGGATTGCTTTGGCTATTCGGGGTCTTTTGTGGTTCCATATGAATTTTTAGAATGATTTTCTCTAGTTCGTTGAAAAATGCTGTTGGTATTTTGATAGAAATTGCATTGAATCTGTAGATTGCTTTAGGCAGGATGGCCATTTTGACAATATTAATTTTTCCTATCCATGAGCACGGGATATGTTTCCATTTATTGGTATCTTCTTTAATTTCTCTCATGAGTGTCTTGTAGTTTTCAGAGTATAGGTCTTTCACTTCCTTGGTTAGGTTTACTCCTAGGTATTTTATTCTTTTTGTGCAACTTTGAATGGAATTGTTTTCCTGATTTCTCTCTTTGCTAGGTCATTGTTAGTGAATAGGAATGCCATAGATTTCTGCGCATTAATTTTGTATTTGTTCCTGATCTTAAAGGAAAAGCTTTCAGCTTCTTGCTGTTATGTATAATGTTGGCTGTTGGTTTGTCATATATGGCCTTTATTATGTTGAAGTACTTGCCCTCTAAATCCATTTTGTTGAGTTTTTATCATGAATGGACGTTAAATTTTGTTGAATGCTTTTTCAGCATTTATTGAGATGGTCATGTGGTTTTTGTCCTTCTTTTTTTGATGTAGTGGATGATGTTGATGGATTTTCGAATGTTGTACCTTCCTTGCATCCCTGGGTTGAATCCCACTTGGTCATGATGGATGTTCTTTTGATGTATTTTTGAATTCGATTTGCTAATATTTTGTTGAGTATTTTTGCATCTATGTTCATCAGGGATATTGGTCTGTAATTTTCTTTTTTTGTGGTGTCTTTGCTTGGTTTTGGTATTAGAGTGGTGTTGGCCTTGTAGAATTTGTTTGGGAGTATTCTCTACTCATCTACTGTGGGAAACTTTAAGGAGTATGGGTATTACGTCTTCACAAAATGTGTGATAAAATTTAGCAGTAAAACCATGTGTTCCCGAGGTTTTGTTCTTAGGTAGTTTTTGGATTACCAATTCAATTTCTTTGCTGGTAATTGGTCTATTCAGATTTAGTTTCTTCCTGGGTCTGCCTTGGTAGGGTGTAATTTTCTAGAAAGCTGACCATTTCTTCTAGCTTATCCAGTTCATTAGCATAATTTTTCATAGTATTCTCTCATAATTCTTTCTCTTTCTGTGGTGTCTGTAGTGATTTTTCCTTTCTCATTTCTGATTCTGTTTATGTGTGCAGACTCTTTTTTTCTTGATAAGTCTGGCTAGGGTTTATCTCTTTTGTTTATTTTCTCAAAGAACCAGCTTCTGCTTTCATTGATTCTTTCTACTGTTTTAGTCTTTTCAATTTTATTTATTTCTGCTTTAATGTTTATTATGTCCCTCCTTCTACTGACTTTGGGCCTCATTTGTTCTTCCTTTCCTAGTTTCATTAATTGTGAGTTTAGACTGTTCATTTGGGATTGTTCTTCTTTCTTGAGGTAGGCCTGTATTGCAATATATTTCCCTCTTAGCACGGCCTTCACTGCATCCCACAGATTTTGCGGTGTTGAATTATTGTGGTAATTTGTCTCCATATATTGCTTGATGTCTGCTTTTACTTGGTCATTGATCCATTGGTTATTTAGGAGCATGTTGTGAAGCCTCCATGTGTTTGTGGGATTTTTCATTTTCTTTGCATAATTTATTTCTAGTTTCATACCTTTGTGGTCTGAGAAACTGGTTGGTACAATTTCAGTATTTTTGCATTTAGTGAGGCTTCTTTTGTGTCATAGGATATGATCTATTCTTGAAAATGTTCCATGTGCACTTGAGAAGAATGTGTATTCTGCTGCTTTTGGGTGTAGTGTTCTGTAGATGTCTGTTAGGTCCATCTGTTCTAATGTGCTGTTCAGTGCTTCTGTCTCCTTACTTATTTTCTGTCTGGTTGATCTGTCCTTTGGAGTGAGTGGACTGTTGAAGTCTCCTAGAATGAATGTATTGCATTCTATTTCCCCTTTTAATTCTGTTAGTATTTGTTTCACATATGTAAATGCTCTTGTGTTGGGTGTAAAAATATTTATAATGGTTATATCATCTTGTTGCATTGAACTCTTTATTATTATGTAATGTCCTTTTTTTCTCTTTTGATTTTCTTTGTTTTGAAATCTATTTTGTCTGATATAAGTACTGCAACTCCTGCTTTTTTCTCCCTATTGGTTGCATGAAATATCTTTTTCCATCTGTTCACTTTTAGTCTGTGTATGTCTTTGGGTTTAAAGTGAGTCTCTTTTAGGCAGCATATAGATGGGTCTTATTTTTTTATCAATTCAGTGACTCTATGTCTTTTGATTGGTGCATTCAGACCATTTACATTTAGGGTGATTATCAATAGGTATGTACTTATTGCCACTGCATGCTTTAGATCCGTCGTATCAGATATTCAAGGTTAACTTCCTTACTGCCTAAGAGTCTAACTTAACTCACTTAGTATGGTATTACAAACATTGTCTAAAGGTTATTTTTTTCTCCTTTTTCTTCCTCCATTCTTTATATATTAGGTATCATATTCTGTATTCTTTGTCTATCCCTTGACTGACTTTGGGGATAGTTGATGTAATTTTTCAGTTGCTTAGTAATTAACTGTTCTACTTTCTTTAGTGTGGTTTTATTACCTCTGGTGACAGCTATTAAACCTTAGGAACACTTCCATCTGTAGCAGTCCCTCCAAAATACACTGTAGAGACAATTTGTGGGAGGTAAATTCTCTCAGCTTTTGCTTATCTGGAAATTGTTTAATCCCTCCTTCAAATTTAAATGATAACCTTGAAGGATAAAGTATTCTTGGTTCGAGGCCCTTCTGCTTCATTGCGTTAAATACATCATGCCACTCGCTTCTGGCCTGTAAGATTTCTGCTGAGAAGTCTGATGATAGCCTGATGGGCTTTCCTTTGTATGTGATCTTACTTCACTCTCTAGCTTTTTAAAATATTCTGTCCTGATCTTTGATCTTTGCCATTTTAATTACTATATGTCTTGGTGTTATCTTCCTTGGGTCCCTTGTGTTGGGAGATCTGTGCCACCTCCATGGTCTGAGAGACTATCTTCTCCCCCAGACTGGGGAAGTTTTCAGCAAGTACCTCCTCAAAGACACATTCCCTTTTTCTCTCTCTTCTTCTTCTGGTACCCCTATAATGCAAGTATTCTTTTGTTTGGAGTGGTCACACAGTTCTCTCAATATATTGTTTAATTCTTAGGTATCCTTTTTTTCTCTCTGTGCCTCAGCTTCTCTGTATTCCTCTTCTCTAATTTATATTTCATTTATCGTCTCCTCCACCACATCTAATCTGATTTTAAAACTTTGCATTGTATGTTTAATTTCTGATACCGTGTTCCATAATGATTGGATCTCCAACCGGATTTCCTCCTTGAGTTCTTGAATATTTTGCTGTCCCTCCATGAGCATGTTAGTGATTTTTATTTTGAACTCCCTTTCAGGCAGATTCATGAGGTCGATTTCATTTGTATCTTTCTCAGGGGTTGTAGCCATATTCATAATTTTATTTTGAACCAGGTTCCTTTGGCGTTTCATATTTGTATATGGCGCCCTCTAGTGCCCAGAAGCTCTACTCTCTGGAGCTGCTCAGCCCCTGAAGTAATGTCTGGGGTGGTAGGGGAGCAGTATTGGTGCCTGGGGGGAGGAAAAATCTGTTTCCTGCTTCCCGGCTGCTGTGCCTGTCTCCACCGCCAGAACCAGTGGGCCTAGCACACAGGCATAAGCCTCTATGCTTTGCGTTTGTATTTGCTGTAGACAGGGCTTCCCTCTGGCTGGCCTGATGCCAGGGTAGGGTTTGCCGGTTCGTAAGCCAGGTGGGGCTGGCTGGGAGAAAGGCTCAGTAGGCTGCTTATCACGGAGGGCGTCCTTGGAGCTGTGTAGCCAGCCAGGGAGTTGGAGCTCCTGAAGATCGTGAAAGTTCCCAACCTGCTGGGCAGAGTGCACCCAGACAATTTTGTCTACCTGTCCTTTCTTCTGAGCAGTAAGCTCTGTGCAGTCCTTGCCCCTTAGCAGCCCTCTTCCTGTTAGGAAGTATCCCAGACTGCCTGCTTTTCTTTTGTCCCAGAGCAGCCGGATATGGATCCCTACTTTCCACAAGCGGCTGGAATCTCAGTCTCTCCAGGTATTCTGCTTGTCTTAGCTTTCCAACCCCCTAATCATGAGATTATCATGAAAACACCATGAAATGTAGGTCTGTGCTCCCAGATCAGATCTCTGGAGTTAAGTATTCAGCAGTCCCAGGCCTCCACTCCCTCTCTGCTCTGTGTCTCTTCCTTCCCCCAGAGAGCTTGGGTGCGGCAAGGGCTTGGGTCCCGTTGGGCCACTGCTTTGGTACATTACCCTGTTCCGTGAAGTTTATTCTTTTCTCCAGGTGTAAGTAGTTTGGCACAGTCCTCTTTCCTGTTGCTCTTTCAGGATTAGTTGTATTAGTTATATTTTTGTATTGTATGCGGTTTTAGGAGGAAGGCTCTGTCTCACCTCTCACATTGCCATCTTTAATCATTTCAATTTCCAGAGACTTTTAATGGTTGTTTTTATAAATTTCAGCAGGTATCCTTTTGCTGGGAAGAGTCCACAAAGCTCCTCACACCACTAATCCAAAAGTACTTCTCTTTTATTTCTTGACCCAAAATTTCACATTCTGGCCCATTCTAAAAATTTCTCCAAATCAATGTCCTCTCCAAAAATACTGTTACTACTCTTATTCAGGCCTTTACTATCTTTTTGGATGATGCAATATTATAGCTGGTGTTCTGTCCTTCAGTTTCTCAATAGTTCAGTTTGTTCTATACATTACTCTTGGATGTATCTTTCTAAAGCATTACTTTGCTGATATCACTTTGTTTCTCAAAAACTACAAATCTTTATACCACTAACAAAGTTCAAACTTCTTGGATCTTTAACAATACAGCTTTGACTTGTCTTTTTAATGGAATCTTCTACTATTCTTTATCGCACCTGGAACATTCTCCATCTCTTGGACATGCCCACAAAGTTGTTGTCTCTGTTATCCTCCCTGTTATTAAAGGCCTGTTCACTTATCATCTTTTCATTCCAACTAGAAGTGTGCTTCCATTTTAAAATTACTTTGGTATTTTTTTCTCATGCATCATTATCAATTTTCTCTTGGCTTTTGCCTTTCATCATGTTCTCATCATTTGAACCTGCTGAAGTCCCTTCTGGCCTAAGAGCTCTTGCCTATTTCTCCCTCTCACGTTCACCTAGTCTCAAGTCTTTAAGTCCACAGCCAAGTTTCTTACGAGAGTTATGTATAGGCACTCCATTTTCTCCTCTCCTTTCTTCAACCCATTGCAACTTGTCTCTTCTTGCTGAAGTCATTTACGGCTTTTAACTGTTGTATCTAGGGCTCACATCTCACCCCTCTACCTAATTGATTTTGATCTCTGGGCAATCTAACCCTATTAATCACTCCTTCTTTCTAGAAAACCTTGACACCTCACTGGGGAATGCCTCTTTAATCTGTAAGCCTCTTGAGGTCAAAGTCTGTATCTGCCTTGGTCATTGATGAAGCACCCATTGCCCAGTGTGGTGCTGGCCTTATAACAACCATTTGATAATTGTGTAATAAATGGCTCCCTTGCCATCTTTGACACCTATTCCAGTCATACACCTATTTCTCTAGCCCTCATTTACAACTGACTCCTCTTCCTCTATCCTCTACTTAAATACTTTCTCTTCTCCAAGGTCTGTCTTTGATCCTCTTATTTCATGCTAGAGACTTGTCTTTGGGTTACCTCATCTTTTTTTTTTCATTCTAGTTTTTTTCCCATCACTTATTTCACCCATCCCTCCACCCATCTCTCCTATGGTAACCACCAGTGTGTTCTCTGTGTTTATGAGTCTGTTTTGTTTGTTCATTTGTTTTGTTTTTTTAGATTCCACATATAAGTGAAATCATATGGTATTTGTATTTCTCCATTTGACTTATTTCACTTAGCATAATACCCTCTAGTCCATGTTACAATGGTAAGATTCCATTCTTTTTAATGGCTAATATTCCACTGTATATATGTACCACATCTTTTTTATGCATTCATCTATTTGATGAGACATTTAGGTTGTTTCCATATTGTGATTATTGTAAATAATGCTGCAATAAACACTGGAGGGCACCTATCTTTTCAGATTGTTGATTTTGTTATCTTTGAGTAAATTCCCAGAAGTAAAATTACTGGGTCATATGGCATTTCTATTTTTAGTTTTTTGAGAAACATCTATGCTGCTTTCCTTAGTGGTTGCACCAATTTGCAATCCCACCAGCAGTGTACAGGGTTCCCTTTTCTTCACATCCTTGCCAACATACTTTGGTATTATAGACCATTTGTGAAGCATAGATCTCTTTATTCCTTGGTCTGGAGAAAACCATGCTTATGCCTAACCTTTCCCTTTCGACAAGACATTCTTTAAGGCCAGAGCACATACTACTAATCTTTCTTTTTCCCATGGTATGGAGTGGATAGTATCTTGCACACAGTAGAAGTTAACAAGTAGCTGCTAAATTCATGAATGTGTCATATTTTTGGAGACATCAGTTGTTCGAAGAGAGGCTTTAATATTATTCATCCCAGGGAAGGGTTTATTAAGCAGGGCTTTGAGAAGTTGTAGTTACTTACTCGTTCTTTTAACTGGATTACTTCTTTGTCTTTTTGTTGCTTCCATTGTCTAAACTTCTCAGCATCCTCTTTCATCTGACGCATTAACTGTACACGCTGGTTTTTCATCACCTGTAAACAAAAACCAGTATAAGTATTAGTCATCTGTACTTATTCTAGGCTGATGTACAGATGGATACACTAATCATTAAGAAGAAAGAAAACACAGAGCTAATCTCAGAAGGCTGCCAACAGATTTTCTGATTAGGCTTGCAATACCCCTTGCTATGCTTGCACAGGGTTTCCAAGTATAGACTACACAAATGAACACTGAAAAAATAAAAGAAAAAATGTACTTACAAGGTAAATCCAGTCCTAAATTCACTGTATATAAATGAAATTTCAAGGAAATATCTACTAAGCCTCAAGGACAAATTCACCTAGCAACAATTATATTCTAAAGGTTTCAGTACAAGTGGCCTGTAACCACCATTTTGCAGATGTCAGAAGTTGAAGATTCAATAACTGAAAATTTTCTCAGTGTCTGTCACTTTGCAACTATTTTATGAAATTATTCCACATGATCATGGAAGATGGTCAGAATATCACCACTAAATATTAAGGTATCTTTGCCCTTTGGTTTCAGAGAATCTAACATTAAACTCTGAATGTCAAGGCAGGGTTTTATTGTTCAGATTCTAGATGATTACTAGCACAACGTCCTGCAAAAGGGACATTTGTGGAGATTCACACAATGGAAATGATGGCCCTGCCTGCAACTTTCTCACCTGAAAACACCTCTGTAGTATGATTCTAAATGTAATACCTGTGCTTGTAAGTTTCAAGAGGGTAAATGAAAGGATGAGAGTTTATTACCCGTATCTCCTGGTTCAGTTTGGAGACAGTATGTTCTGTGGATTCTTTCAGCTTCAGAAGTTTCGATTGTTCATTCAGTTTCTTCTTCAGGTCAGCTATTTGACCCTCTAGCTCCTGGAGACGTTTGCGGCGGCGCTCACTTAACCTAAAGACAGATGCTGTAGGAATGAAGACTAGCAGCAGCAAAGCCTGACTTCAAAAGACATAATGTTAGACTCTCAGGTTCACAATCCTGATATATATAAAACAGGTGACCAGTCACATAGCTACATTTAAATAATGAATTATCATCCAAACAATCAAAACTGTCTCAATAATGGGAGCTTAATACAAAGAGTAAAACAACAAATTTTTCAGTATGTAACAATGCAGTTGCCTCAGTACACCATTCCTCCACCACTCTGTGTTAAAAGGATGATTTTTTGAAGGCGTTTCACTTCACTTTAGCTGTAAGGAATAATTCTGATGTTTGTTACACAAGCTTAAGATAGAAAGTAAACATCTGGCATAATTTAAAAGAACACAAACTTTAGACTCAATAGATAGAGTCACTGAGTAAAAGGAAGGTAGAATAGCCAATAAGGCAGAGGTCTGAGGAAGAGTAGGATATTCTGGTTATCTGTCTTGGTTTTATTCTTGACTAAGGGATGACTAGATTGAATTTTCATTTACTACTCTGGATATTAATTTTATTCACAAGCTAATTATAACCATCAGTTGCAGGAACAAAGAAACTATTGCTCTCATACAGTTTCAAAATCCAGCTCAAATGTTAACTTCTTATAAAGCCTTCCTTGATTATACCAGCCTAAACTGGTAGCTCCTGCCTCTGACATCTTGAAGCAATTCTGCCTAGCAAATTAATTTGGCTACTAATCATATGCTGTGTTATGGCAGTCTTTTACTGAGATGTTATTTAAAATCTCAATTACTTAACTTTTCTTTTGTTTAGGTCTCCTCCCCAACTACGTTTAAATCCTGTAGGGGCAGGAAATGGTTTTTACTTCTCTTTCCTCTACAACTCCTCATACATAGTAGGGACTTAAAACAATATTTATTGGTTTTATTCTTACTTGGCTTGGTTGACATCTTTCTTTGTTGTCTGAAGTTCAAGAACCAGTTCTTCCTTTTCCTTTTGCAGATGGATGACTTCCAATTCTAGATTTTTTATGTTATCCTAGCAATGTTATAGGTCAGAGAGAAAGACAGCATTATAAGACAGGCAGAAAAATCACTTCAACATTCCACATCCTAAGGAACTATGCATTCAATTTTACCACTTCAATTGCACACTAAAAACATTTGTACTTGATTTGATGGAGATTAAGTTATATAATGGGAAAAGTATGGACTTAGAATCCAAAGGCCTGGGTTTCAACCTTGACTCCAGCACTTTGTATCTAAATATCTTAAAGAAGTCACTTCATCTCTTTTAGCCTTAGTTTCTGTGCAGAAAAGAGTTAATATAGCTGGCCTGAGAGTGCTATTCTTAAAAAGTCCTGCTTGCAAGGTTGACCCATGGCTCATGTCTGGGAATTTGGATTTTCGTAGGGTCCATTATTCCTTAATTTATAAGAGTGGCTCACTATGCCTAAACTGTGCAAACAATAGCTTCCTTGATGGACACCATTTCACACATGTTGCCACAAACCATTGCTGGAGAAATTAAGTATATACTGCTACTCCACTGGGAGAAGACTTTGGAAGATTGCACCTGGTTTCTGTCAGACTTAGCCCCTTGTGCCTCCTCCCTTGGCTGATTTTGCTTTGTATCTTCCACTGTAATAAATCTTAGCTGTGAGTGTGACTAATATGCTGAGTACTGTGAGTCCTCTCGGTGAATTGTTGAATGCTGGAGATGGTCTTGAGGACCCCTGAGAGTTTCTCTATCTATGTAAACAATTAACAATACCACTTACCTCATAGGGTTGTTGGGAAGATCAAATTAAAAAAAAAAGTAAAGACATTGTGTACACTATAAAGAGCTGCATTAACATTCCTATGTTTAGAATTTTCAAAGGTATGTATTTAATAGCAACTGCAGTTCTGCATTCATTTAAGAAACACATTCTAGAAACTGAAGTTTGGTATTTCCAATACTGGGAAAACCCGAAGAACAGATCCCTTTCTTTTCTCATAAACAAAAAATATGAAAAGCAACTAGTTGAATGATTGGTTGGTAGCCAAGAAGATTATATGAAGGCCCTAGACAAGTACTAAAATGATACAAAGAGGCAGAGGCAGGTTAGGTGGGGCTGTATCAGAGAAGCTTTCAAAATAGGCAAGAGCTGTTCTCCACGAGATACACCAAGCCACTACAGTATAACCAATGAAAATCAATCTCATTGCTTTATAGTTACCCTGCAAATTTAAACTGCCAATAACATACGTGTGTGTATATAATACACTTACAGAAGTAACACATGAAAAAACTCTTGTAAAAAATAATCCAGATAATATATATGAATGGCAAGCTCCCTTAAATGCCTCCCTATGCCAAAATTCCAGTCCCTTTTCCAAAAGTAACCAATATTACCACCTTGGGCTAGAACTTCCGGACGTTTTTTTTAGACATTTACATATTCTAGATATTTGAACATATATATCTATACTATATTGTGACAAATGTCTAGAATATGTAATATGTAAATAAATAAAAATAATATATAATAGATATATATACACACATACAAACAGACATGAATGTGTGTATGTACCTACTGAAATGTGTTAAAGAGAAATAGAATTGCATTATATGTATATATTATTCAGTAACTTCTTTTTTTAAACGTGGTTTTGGAGATTTAGTTATATCAGTGCATAAAGATATATCTCATTATTTTTTCTTACCATAATGAAATATTCTTGTACATGCCTTTTATGCATATGTGCAAGGGTTTTCTAGGGTAGAGACAAGTAAATTACATGGTTGGGGGGAAATTTTTTCAATTAAAAAATTTTTTTTATTAAGGTGTTATTGACATACACTCTTATGAAGGTTTCGCATGAAAAAACAATGTGATGAATACTTTTACCCATATTATCAAGTCCACACCCATA